>JAVTVY010036673.1:0-156584 GCA_036873755.1 Hanleya hanleyi | reverse complement strand
CGAGCCTGTGTTCTTTTCAGGACACAATCAAACGACGATACCCACGTGACCAGCTCAGACGGTTGAAAAGTGCTCGTCTCACAAGGCAGTTTACGTTCTCAAGAATCATTTGGTCATGAGTGTGGTTTGGTACATTTCACGTGAAGTGGGAGGAGTGGTAATCAAAAACATCAGTGTGTAGTTCCAGGTTAAAGTACAAGAAGGTCAGTTTTTCCGGAGCGAACTGAACCTGTTTAACCTGGAACTTAATGGGACAAAACTATACTTCATTGTTACCTCTACCTGAAGCCTCACTTTTACACCTTCAGTCTTAAGGTATATTTAGTATACTGCTAGTCATGTGCGCATGTGGCGGTGACATCACTTGCACTATGCACGGACATCCTTGAACATGTTCAGACCAGTCCCAAATTCACGTGACCTGAACTAACCCACTTCAGATTCCCCCTACACACCCAAATCCAATCTATGTAAAACTGGCCGCCATCTTGAAATTGCCCTTATATGGCATTTTGACTCCACCCAAAGTCATGTGGTTGCCTGAAATAATTTTTTATCTCTAATCTCATATTTCGGGGACAAATATAACCTTATACATAAACTATGAGCAGAGATATGACATTTATTAGATTTTGGTGGCCATTTTTCCCTCTAGCGGCAATTCCCCATTTTTGTAGAGCGTCCCCCAAGCACATTATTCTCACCTCATTCGCCTGATATAGAAACAAACCGAACAATTTTGTTCTAGAAAATTGGTCACGGAATCGTACTGATCGCTTCCTCTGCTACTTCCCATGAGCTGGCATGTGATAGTCACCATGTCTGTTCTTACACAAGCAAGTTAATTCAGCACTCAACAACGTAGGCAAATCAGCCTTGTGTTCATACATCTCTCCGGAGAAAGCCTTTATTGCCCAAATTCCATGTGGTGTAATATATTCAATGTGTAACAAACAGATCATTCTTCATTATGTGTGGACTTTATCTTACTGATCATTTCGTCAACGTTAGCCAGTTGCTTCCGTCCTTATTGGTGAGTTGACCAGTGAGTTTTCTAAATTGGCTGTCCAAGATGATATATCTTACAAGGAGTAAATGAAGCATTGAGAATCCAAAGTACTGTTTTAAATTGTTACAAATAAATGATCCAGGATTACATACTCACAAAACTAATTGTAACACTCAACGAATACGAAAATACGTTGAAATAATGTGATGGAATTGATCAACTGGTTCAATTTGAACAATAATGAAAAGAAACATATGTCACAAATTCCACAACGCTAAGTATTTCAACAATCGAAATATGTGGATGGACGGCACTAGGGTAAAGTATTAGGGTAAAGTATTCGTTGCGTGTGGGAAGAATCATTATTTTAGCTTACTGTATTATGCGAAACGAAATGAGAATTTTAGAAATGCGATTCTGCTGTATGAGAAAGGGGAATGCTGGGCCGACCTCCAGGATTGACAGTCCGTTCATTGAAATGATAGGAATATAGGAATAGTAATGGTTGTCCGCCAGTAGCAATGGTTTGACAACCATGGATGACTGTCCGCCCTTATGACTAGCAGGCATACGAGAATAATGGTCCCCTACTAGAATACTAGTCCGTTCACCCATGAATGGTTGTCCACCCTTACTAATGATAACCGGTTGCCAGGAAGAATGATACCCCTCAGGAATGATAGTCCACCCCACCCAGGAATGGTTACCCCGCATAAATGAATGATGGTCCGCCCCTCTGGCATACAGAAATTCCTCCCCCTCCCCCCCCCACTCCCTGCAATGATGAATGTTTGTTCATCACATAGCAAAGATGGTCCGACTCAAGGGATGATCGTCCGGCACTAAGAGTGATTAACGGGCATAGCAATAATGCTCCGACACACAGGAAGTCACTAAAGAATAATTTATTCGATATATATATGGATGATGGTTATCAAATTTTATCCTCTAGAAACGACGATTGGTCTCTTGTATAACCATCATTTCTAGAGCCCGGAATATCATTCCTTACAACATGACCGTCATTCCTGTATGCCTGCTATCTTCCCTATAGGACCGGACAACCATTCCTGGAGGTTATCACATGTCCACTTTACCGCCATCTTCATGCGCCTGCGCAGTCCGTCCATACTACTCTAGTCCCAATGCCTGGCCCCAGGGATCTCGTTTAGTGAAACTCCCGTGTCTTTCAAACTCAATGGTTCTCCGTTTCCACACCTCCTTATACGACACGATTTGTGCTATTGATCGTACTACTCAAAGAGTCTAACGATGGACTGAAAGTCACGTGACCATGGCTAGCGCCATACTAGATTCTCATTGACCAAAAACGAATCAGAACAGCAGGATTTGTCTCGTACGCCGCCCCATGCTCCACATTGACCTTTGATCTCCTGTCGCCATCTTGGATTGCCCTTTGACCTACTTTGACCTAGGGAGCAGCGTACTGAAATATCTTGGGAGGCTGCTGTGAAAAGGCCTACATTTGGGGTCTCGCTCAGAGGAGGCCCTAAACATGGAGCCTATTCATATTTCATAGATCAAAATAATTCTATGTATCTCAAGAATATTTTCAGGCCAAAACATTTGAGTGTTGAAAAAATAAATTTGACTGACTGACCTGTATTCAGCAACAACAACAACGCTGACATGTGGGTTGATTTTCCACGAAATACACCAACTTTCGCTGACGGTTCATGTATGAATTACGCAAATGAGATGTTTATATTCACTACGACTCTGTCAAGTAACTCCAGTAGCTTTCAAAAAAGTGGAAATTATATATTCATCGCCAGCTCGATTTCAATGTAATATGAAGGTACGGCGCATCACGTTGGACACACCGGTTCTCGTCGGATCACCGAAGTTAAGCAGCGTTGAGCTCGGTCAATACTTGGATGGGTGACCGGGTGCTGTACTGGCTGGGCTGATCAGTGTCCAGAATAATAGGAACTGTGGACACTCTCGTGTACTGGCACATGTAGGGACCGTCGTGATATGACTGAAACAATGTTGAAAACGACGTTAAATCCTACTCACTCACTCACTCAATGTAATATGTCGTCTGCAAGAGTGACAAAAATGGCTCCCAAATGGTAGCCTCGTTCCGAAGTGCACCAATTCACCACTAAATTTCATCATTTTTTTCTGAATTCATCCTTCTGATTTTCTATCAATTTTTAGGCTGAATTTATATCAATACAATCTAAAAAATGGCATTTTCAATTTTAAAATAAAGATTTGAGGGGAATTTCAGTCTGTGACCACTACAACATTGGGATTCTTCCTTGTTTTTTTGTTGTTTTTTTTTGTACGAAACAGTGCATGCCATCCCTATCCTATTTTACGGGGATCGGAGAGAATCACACATGTTTGTTTTGCAAATTATAAATTCTGGCTTTGTTTGCGCAAATAACAAATTCTGGTTTTGTTTCACAAAATTACAAATTTTTGTTTCGTTCGCCCGTTTCGTTTGGCAGGATACATTAAGCCAACCATGTTTGGTTATGTGGAAGGCCAATGGTTAGCGTTAGTATATTGTTAGATTTTGGGACTCGATCAAAGCTACATTAGGCTGGTGATCCCTGTGATAATGTGTAATTAATGACTGAATCCTAGGTCGATGTCCGGTGTCAGAATGAGTGAGGCCGAGGGTAATGGCCTAATAGCGCCCGGCTGGTGTAACAGCTTCATTTTGGGTTTGTAATTTAAGCTTCCAAAATATATGGATACCTTAACTTAGTGAATGAGTTAAATTTCAAAAATATTTCGGTCATAGATCAGCTTAGGATATATATATCTATGTGAGGGAAGACATTGGCTGCCAGGTAGTGCTGATATGGGAGATAAGGGCAGCATGCTTCGTATTTGACCACAATATGTATATGTAATGGATATAGAGTATCGAGGAACAATTTCGAGGTTGTTTGTGGCATCTAGCAAGCATACAGGTGTCGGCTTTCAGCATAGATGTGATTAATCTTCATTTCAAACACAAACACATGACCGGCTAATCTTCTAGTGTAAACTAGGCTTATGCTTCAAAGTAGTAAGGGCGTCCTGCTGTGGGTATCTAGGTCACGTATGACGCGTTTGACGTCACCGTGTGACGTAATGGGGTCGAGGTCACTCGAAAGTAGGGCAAGGTCACGTGAAAGTAGGTCAAGGTCACGTGAAAGTAGGTCGAGGTCACGTGAAAGTAGGTCGAGGTCACGTGAAAGTAGGTCGAGGTCGCTCGAAAGTAGGTCGAGGTCAATCGAAATAGGTCGAATGACGTCAGAAATCGACCTAATTGGGCGGTATGACGTAATAGTGTTACGTAATTAGGGTCGGGGATCGGCATGACCTGGGTCGCGTCGACCTTTAAGGGGTCGTGATATGGTTACTGGGTCGAGTGACGTCTATATTTAGCAGCTCCTTTGTTAGCTAGGAATACAAACATCACGTGACCCGTTGACGGCGATTAAGATAAAAGGCGAGTGTTCGTTTGTCACAAGCCTCTGGCGCACGAAGGTGCGTCTTTGACGTAATTGGTCGATCGGTATTTCCAGTCCGCATACCATGGACGACGAGAAAACAGTGGATGAGGGTGAGTTCGCATTATCAGTCGTTAGTTCCTTTGAGAAAATATGAAAGCGGTTCCTTTCTCAAAACATCTAACGCCCGAATCATAGCGTGTCTTTCATCCTGGTGAACCGGTGATATAAACTAAGTCAACAACTTGCATTAGAGTAAACGATATGTACATTTTTATTTTTTAAAATTTACCCCAATCACCCCCCCCCGGCCCCCACCCCCCTCCCCAGACACACATCTTCACTTCGAGTTATTTCACGTTTATTCTATTGTCTATTTTCTTTTTCCCTCCACAGCGTTTCTTCTAGATACGATATGTATTCTCTCTGCGTCCGGTCCCTGTTTTCCAATTCTACTATCCGTAGTCTCATCTCGTCTCTGAGGAAAAACAAAAAGGAATTTATATTAATAATCTGATACGGCGCGCATGTCAAATCTGGTTGAGCGTAGTATAATAGAATGAATTTACTCTATAGTTAAAGGTCAACTGTTCTTCAACAAAACTGAACCAATGGACTTCCAATCGAACTCAAACTGACCCCCGGTAAAAGATCGCTTACGGTCGTCATTAGAGCATACCCCCTCCCTCAAACATAAATTATCATTTCCCTTATTCACACGAATGATGGTTACTCACAATGTCGCCGTGTTAATTAAGGTAGTATCTTCAACTCGAGGGGTGGTTGAGGACGAGACGTCGTCACACATGATGACATCGCTTCCATCGCCTTCTATGACGATGACATCATCCTCCTCATCGGAGATAACAATTAGTACGGGGTCATTGTCAACAGGATCGTTAACTCTGTAAATGCACGATAATCGCTAAATGATTAGGCAGAAACTGAGTGACATATGTTAAATGGCGTATACTTAAATACAGGTAAATATTTAGAAAAATGTACGAAAATCAGAGACCAGTGAAACAATAGTAGCCCACTCTCCGCTGTATATGACTCTGGATTATACCAATAAGCCATGTAGCTTACGGAAATAAACTTACTTACTTACTACGCTCATTTAGTCATAAATTAACTAGGTCTCGAGAGTTCACGGCAATGTGCTACACTCTACGAACATTGAATTACGAGACGGATATGATAAACACAATATCCATTGATCTTGTCGGCATCGTTGAAAACTGATGACCACTTTCATCTTTTAAATAACTCCAATTTACTTTTTTATATATCTGTTTTGATAATTTAGGTGCTAATATTATTAATGAAACAGGTCTTTTGGATTTTGAGCCTTAGGAAGCACTTATAGGGCGACGGCTGTCTAATGAGGTTTACATACCCTAGTACATCGTCGAACAAGCTGTACGAAATTTCGGATGATGGTGGCGACGAGTAACTCTTGGGAGTATCGGGCATGTTGTACCCAGAATCTGACCAGTATTGACTGAAAAAAGAGTATGTTTGAAAAATATATCGTAGAAATACTTGCTGGACGACATTACATTAAGCCGCTGTTCTTATAACTACCATCCTAAGTGTATAAAGTGGAGTACAACTAGCAGTGCAGTCGATCGAAATAAAAACACAGGTCATTTCATTCAGGTGTTTATATAATTTACAATTTATTTACATGCAAAAAAAAACGGTTATATTCGAAAGAAACAAAACAACTCACTCGTCATTTCCTTTGAAGGCGGCCATCGTGAATTAAACCTTGTTCCTCGTCAAAATTGTGATGTACTGGTCGATCGTGAACACGCGTATTTTATAGTATTTCTATAAAGCTAAAGCGGTTTTCTCACGCCACATGAGTACAATAGGGGTCAACCATCTTTGACCGATGAATTCGACTTCTCCTGGTCACTAATGGTAAGGCAGGTGTTCTGTTGTTCCGCCCCACGTGGGAAAAGGTTTTATTAATGGTGACAATAGCATCATTCCTTCGTTTCAACTATGCGGCCCGAATTAACTCGAGTTTGTGTGTGTGTCTATTTGTTAAAAGCAAAAATCTGTGAAAATCTGTACAAACAGTTGGAACGTCAGATTGGCAAAAAGCAATATGTTAAAGATGCAGTTTTAAAACTGATATGTGTTTTGAAAGTATATTATCAACATCCAATGCTAGAGTATATTAGCGCATACATTATGTAAATGAAGAGCAGGTCTCCATAACCTCCCAACTGTTTTATAATATCGATAATATATGTTTGTCAGAATTAGTCTACGCATATGTAGGAAATAAGAGACGAATAACTGATATCTCAGGCATATAACTTTTATAGTGCTTTGACTTTGTGTATGCAGTGTACAGAATTTGTTCATTTGATGAGCAACTTCAACACCCGCCGATATAATACAGGATAAATCGGTTAGTGTGTTGACAAACTACCGTTATAATTAACCGAAGCGTGGAATATGTGCACGTTTATTCGCTGTTATAATTACTTGTGTATAATATAGGAATACTGTCTTGTTACACGATTAATATTTGTTCCCAAAAAGTTGAGAGTTTTGTTATCGACTTCTTTAAAACGTGATTTACCATACCCGAGATCCCACATAACAACATAGGCTGCAAGTTGATTCGAACGATATCATTATGTCCGTGAAAGAAACTGGGATTGACGAACGAGCAAACCAACGCCTCTCGCAGACAAACTACTTGAAAGTACAAACGGCAAATGAAAAAAAATTAATTTGGCGAAAGTTATTTTCATGATAACCAGAAATAAATATGTAATATTATGTGAAAAAAAAATATATATATATATTTGTATACGAATTGGCCGTAAGTTACATCATGCTGATCAACTCGTATTACATGTACAATGTTCTGGTTTCATTCGACGGTGAAATGATATGTATACGACTAAGCTAAATAACAGGAATGTCCCCTTCTTTTCTACATCCCGTATAGACTTACAAATGTACATATGATATGTTGTGTCGCCACGAGCGACCAAAAAATCAATTTTTTAAATGAATCTTTGTACAAAGAACAAATCTTGTTTCTTATATATCGATTAGGTCGCTGTTATGAGTCTTTGTCCATCGACATCAGCTTGTCTGCGTATGACTGTAGATAGTGTCGGGTTTCTATAATTTTTTTTTTTCACTTTAGCATTCATAAAACTTCTCGAATAAACTCCGATTATGTTAAATTTGCAAAACTGGGCCTCTTTCCGTTTCTTATCATACATACTATGGTTATGCCAATTCGGCCTTTCCTATAGCGGCATATCATTTGACTGTCTATGTAATTTGTGTTGTTCTACGTGGTGGGGTAAAATGGTTTGATGAGCTGAGGAAATTTCACATTCCACTTGGGCCTGCTGTGAGAGCGGGGGAGTGGGTGTATGTAAAAGTTTCTCCAGAAAAAATATAAAAAGCGGAAAACGGACTTTATCCCTAAACCAGGGGAAAACTCCTATCAACCCTATCCCAAAGGGCTAATATCGGTCCCCGGGCTTATCCAGGCCTGGGTGCGTGGGTGGGTGTATGTAGAGTTAGGATTTGTCCCGAAAATTTAAAAAAAAAACGGAACACGGACTTTACCCCTAAAATAGGGGAAAACCACTATCAAGGGCGTACTTGTAGCAACGACCGCCAACGCCAAGCTTAACGCTTCAACGCCCTGGTGAAATAGCTCAGAAGTTCTGATTTTCTAGATATTCCATGGAATTGTCACTAATTCTTCGAAATGCAGTGACGCCCGTCAACGCTCGTAGTTACGCCTTAACGCTCTAACATAACGCCTTGACGCCATGATATAGACCGGAGAGAGAACAACAACAAGGATGATACTTGAGACAACAACAATTTTTTTTTTCATATAGTTTATTTTCCCCAATGTTACATCATACCCACGCTGGGGGAACCGCGTTGGGTATGTTTACAACTCAAAAAGACTCTTGCCCAATCAGAGGCCACCATTTACATCTGTCCTATTCGTTCCTGTCCGTTAGACGTATTCTTGTCCAATCAAAAGTGGCCATTTCAGAAAGTTTCATCTTTGCTCGGTGTGACCCAAGCGTCGTCGGGCAGGCCTGGATATTCTTCGGGCAGCATGTCATGAAACAGTTGTTTGCGCATTCTGATCGCATTAACCAGGGCCTCGGTGGGTGGTAGCCCCATAGCCTCTTCCAAGTGACGCTTGGTCTTCATGATGGACCTGTGCGTGGGGTCGCCTTTCATTTCAAGCGGTAGTAAGGTATACTGTTCATAGATTGTCATGGCTGTTTTCCTGATGCGGGGGCGCATTTGGGTGTACGCCTGTTGTAAATTACCCTCTCCGGCGTCCTCGATCGCTGCAGCGTAAGTATTGATAGCTGCTGTCACAATACGATCCCAGAAGGTAGGTTCTGCCTCACTTTCCACGGACGTAGGCTCACTATCCGAGATCAAGCTCTCCGTATCACTAGATAGACTCTCAGCAATCTTTGTTTCGGTATCAGTCGATACACTCTCATCAGTCTCTGTATCAGCATCCGCCTCAACGGACTCCTCAGAGTCTTCAATCCCATGTATATTTTTCTGGTGTCGCATCATATCGTAATGTCTGGTGAACGTGCGTTCGCACTCAGGGCAAGTATAAGCCATGTTGACGGTTGAACGTCGACTGTGCGTGCTTTTGGAAATACGCTTGCTTTTATCGAGAGTAACGCCCGTCAACGCTTAGCTTAACGCTTCAACGCCCTGGTGAACTAGCTCAGAAGCCCTGATTTTCATGGAATTGCCACCGATACATCGAAATGCAGAGACGCCCGTCAACGCCCGTCGTTACGCCTTAACACCCGTTTCAACGCCCGTCGTTACGCCTTAACGCCCGTTTCAACGCCTTAACGAGCGATAAAGGGCTTTTGGAGGCCGATTAACCTTTGAACTCTGAGTGCACTTTCGGTCACGTGACCGTAAGTGACCTTTGACCAGGTGACCGGAAGTGACCAATCCGGATGTACCCGGATGTAAAATCCACGGATATAAAAGTGCCCGGATGTTCAATTCACTTCGCCCAATGGAAAATCTCCTCTCTCCTCGTGCAAAGATCACACGCGGCCAAGGGTACACCTTCATGGCAGGTCAGGCATCACTGGCGATGGTAGCGGAGATCTCCGGGCTCTCCCCTGGTTGAGCTGTAACCCACACTGAAGAAATCATCTATCATTTCCATAGTTATGGGCGGGTATCTTTTGATAACTCGTTTGGGGAGTCGAGTGGGGACCGGCTCCTTTTCGTCAATCTTCAATGATTGCTCGTCTGCCTTGGAATTGACTGGCTTTTCCATTTGATCGGGTCCGGTACAGCTTGTGAGAAATGTACATCTAACACACGTGTTTCCGTATTTATAGTTAGACGGGAGGTGACAGTCCTAGCGACCAATCAGAAGCCATCATTTCAGAATACCACCACACACCACCACCACCACCACCGGGCACCGGGCGGTGAAACGGGCGTTAAGGCGCAACGACGGGCGTTGAAACGGGCGTTAAGGCGTAACGACGGGCGTTGACGGGCGTCTCTGCATTTCGATGTATCGGTGGCAATTCTATGAAAATCAGGGCTTCTGAGCTAGTTCACCAGGGCGTTGAAGCGTTAAGCTAAGCGTTGACGGGCGTTACTGTCGATAAAAGCAAGCGTATTTCCAAAAGCACGCACAGTCGACGTTCAACCGTCAACATGGCTTATACTTGCTCTGAGTGCGAACGCACGTTCACCAGACATTACGATATGATGCGACACCAGAAAAATATACATGGGATTGAAGACTCTGAGGAGTCCGTTGAGGCGGATGCTGATACAGAGACTGATGAGAGTGTATCGACTGATACCGAAACAGAGATTGCTGAAAGTCTATCTAGTGATACGGAGAGCTTGACCTCGGATAGTGAGCCTACGTCCGTGGAAAGTGAGGCAGAACCTACCTTCTGGGATCGTATTGTGACAGCAGCTATCAATACTTACGCTGCAGCGATCGAGGACGCCGGAGAGGATAATTTACAACAGGCGTACACACAAATGCGCCCCCGCAACAGCCATGACAATCTATGAACAGTATACCTTACTACCGCTTGAAATGAAAGGCGACCCCACGCACAGGTCCATCATGAAGACCAAGCGTCACTTGGAAGAGGCTATGGGGCTACCACCCACCGAGGCCCTGGTTAATGCGATCAGAATGCGCAAACAACTGTTTCACGACATGCTGCCCGAAGAATATCCAGGCCTGCCCGACGACGCTTAGGTCACACCGAGCAAAGATGAAACTTTCTGAAATGGCCACTTTTGATTGGACAAGAATACGTCTAACGGACAGGAACGAATAGGACAGATGTAAATGGTGGCCTCTGATTGGGCAAGAGTCTTTTTGAGTTGTAAACATACCCAACGCGGTTCCCCCAGCGTGGGTATAATGTAACATTGGGGAAAATAAACTATATGAAAAAAAAAATTGTTGTTGTCTCAAGTATCATCCTTGTTGTTGTTCTCTCTCCGGTCTATATCATGGCGTCAAGGCGTTATGTTAGAGCGTTAAGGCGTAACTACGAGCGTTGACGGGCGTCACTGCATTTCGAAGAATTAGTGACAATTCCATGGAATATCTAGAAAATCAGAACTTCTGAGCTATTTCACCAGGGCGTTGAAGCGTTAAGCTTGGCGTTGGCGGTCGATGCTACAAGTACGCCCTTGATAGTGGTTTTCCCCTATTTTAGGGGTAAAGTCCGTGTTCCGTTTTTTTAATATTTTCGGGACAAATCCTAACTCTACATACACCCACCCACGCACCCAGGGCCCGATAAGCCCGGGGACCGATATTAGCCCTTTGGGATAGGGTTGATAGGAGTTTTCCCCTGGTTTAGGGATAAAGTCCGTTTTCCGCTTTTTATATTTTTTCTGGAGAAACTTTTACATACACCCACTCCCCCGCTCTCACAGCAGGCCCAAGTGGAATGTGAAATTTCCTCAGCTCATCAAACCATTTTACCCCACCACGTAGAACAACACAAATTACATAGACAGTCAAATGATATGCCGCTATAGGAAAGGCCGAATTGGCATAACCATAGTATGTATGATAAGAAACGGAAAAAGGCCCAGTTTTGCAAATTTAACATAATCGGAGTTTATTCGAGAAGTTTTATGAATGCTAAAGTGAAAAAAAAAAATTATAGGAACCCGACACTATCTACAGTCATACGCAGACAAGCTGATGTCGATGGACAAAGACTCATAACAGCGACCTAATCGATATATAAGAAACAAGATTTGTTCTTTGTACAAAGATTCATTTAAAAAATTGATTTTTTGGTCGCTCGTGGCGACACAACATATCATATGTACATTTGTAACTCTATACGCCATGTAGAAAAGAAGGGGACATTCCTGTTATTTAGCTTAGTCGTATACATATCATTTCACCGTCGAATGAAACCAGAACATTGTACATGTAATACGAGTTGATCAGTATGATGTAACTTACGGCCAATTCGTATACAAATATATTTCTTTTCTTTTTTTTCACATAATATTACATATTTATTTCTGGTTATCATGAAAATAACTTTCGCCAAATTATTTTTTTTTCATTTGCCGTTTGTACTTTCAAGTAGTTTGTCTGCGAGAGGCGTTGGTTTGCTCGTTCGTCAATCCCAGTTTCTTTCACGGACATAATGATATCATTCGAATCAACTTGCAGCCTATGATGTTATGTGGGATCTCGGGTGTGGTAAATCACGTTTTAAAGAAGTCGATAACAAAACTCTCAACTTTTTGGGAACAAATATTAATCGTGTAACAAGACAGTATTCCTATATTATACACAAGTAATTATAACAGCGAATAAACGTGCACATATTCCACGCGTCGGTTAATTATAACGGTAGTTTGTCAACACACTAACCGATTTATTCTGTATTATATCGGCGGGTGTTGAAGTTGCTCATCAAATGAACAAATTCTGTACACTGCAAACACAAAGTCAAAGTACTATAAAAGTTATATGCCTGAGATATCAGTTATTCGTCTCTTATTTCCTACATATGCGTAGACTAATTCTGACAAACATATATTATCGATATTATAAAACAGTTGGGAGGTTATGGAGACCTGCTCTTCATTTACATAATGTATGCGCTAATATACTCTAGCATTGGATCTTGATAATATACTTTCAAAACACATATCAGTTTTAAAACTGCATCTTTAACATATTGCTTTTTGCCAATCTGACGTTCCAACTGTTTGTACAGATTTTCACAGATTTTTGCTTTTAACAAATAGACACACACACAAACTCGAGTTAATTCGGGCCGCATAGTTGAAACGAAGGAATGATGCTATTGTCACCATTAATAAAACCTTTTCCCACGTGGGGCGGAACAACAGAACACCTGCCTTACCATTAGTGACCAGGAGAAGTCGAATTCATCGGTCAAAGATGGTTGACCCCTATTGTACTCATGTGGCGTGAGAAAACCGCTTTAGCTTTATAGAAATACTATAAAATACGCGTGTTCACGATCGACCAGTACATCACAATTTTGACGAGGAACAAGGTTTAATTCACGATGGCCGCCTTCAAAGGAAATGACGAGTGAGTTGTTTTGTTTCTTTCGAATATAACCGGGTTTTTTTGCATGTAAATAAATTGTAAATTATATAAACACCCGAATGAAATGACCTGTGTTTTTATTTCGATCGACTGCATTGCTAGTTGTACTCCACTTTATACACTTAGGATGGTAGTTATAAGAACAGCGGCTTAATGTAATGTCGTCCAGCAAGTATTTCTACGATATATTTTTCAAACATACTCTTTTTTCAGTCAATACTGGTCAGATTCTGGGTACAACATGCCCGATACTCCCAAGAGTTACTCGTCGCCACCATCATCCGAAATTTCGTACAGCTTGTTCGACGATGTACTAGGGTATGTAAACCTCATTAGACAGCCGTCGCCCTATAAGTGCTTCCTAAGGCTCAAAATCCAAAAGACCTGTTTCATTAATAATATTAGCACCTAAATTATCAAAACAGATATATAAAAAAGTAAATTGGAGTTATTTAAAAGATGAAAGTGGTCATCAGTTTTCAACGATGCCGACAAGATCAATGGATATTGTGTTTATCATATCCGTCTCGTAATTCAATGTTCGTAGAGTGTAGCACATTGCCGTGAACTCTCGAGACCTAGTTAATTTATGACTAAATGAGCGTAGTGAGTAAGTAAGTTTATTTCCGTAAGCTACATGGCTTATTGGTATAATCCAGAGTCATATACAGCGGAGAGTGGGCTACTATTGTTTCACTGGTCTCTGATTTTCGTACATTTTTCTAAATATTTACCTGTATTTAAGTATACGCCATTTAACATATGTCACTCAGTTTCTGCCTAATCATTTAGCGATTATCGTGCATTTACAGAGTTAACGATCCTGTTGACAATGACCCCGTACTAATTGTTATCTCCGATGAGGAGGATGATGTCATCGTCATAGAAGGCGATGGAAGCGATGTCATCATGTGTGACGACGTCTCGTCCTCAACCACCCCTCGAGTTGAAGATACTACCTTAATTAACACGGCGACATTGTGAGTAACCATCATTCGTGTGAATAAGGGAAATGATAATTTATGTTTGAGGGAGTGGGGTATGCTCTAATGACGACCGTAAGCGATCTTTTACCGGGGGTCAGTTTGAGTTCGATTGGAAGTCCATTGGTTCAGTTTTGTTGAAGAACAGTTGACCTTTAACTATAGAGTAAATTCATTCTATTATACTACGCTCAACCAGATTTGACATGCGCGCCGTATCAGATTATTAATATAAATTCCTTTTTGTTTTTCCTCAGAGACGAGATGAGACTACGGATAGTAGAATTGGAAAACAGGGACCGGACGCAGAGAGAATACATATCGTATCTAGAAGAAACGCTGTGGAGGGAAAAAGAAAATAGACAATAGAATAAACGTGAAATAACTCGAAGTGAAGATGTGTGTCTGGGGAGGGGGGTGGGGGCCGGGGGGGGGTGATTGGGGTAAATTTTAAAAAATAAAAATGTACATATCGTTTACTCTAATGCAAGTTGTTGACTTAGTTTATATCACCGGTTCACCAGGATGAAAGACACGCTATGATTCGGGCGTTAGATGTTTTGAGAAAGGAACCGCTTTCATATTTTCTCAAAGGATTTTAATTGTTCGAGTAAACTGTTTCATTTATCGAATTTTGCAAAGGCTTTTCAAGTCGTGAAATCTTGTATTTCGTACAGACACCAATATTGAGTCAGACTAATGGACAAGATGAAAATGGGAAATGACTGAGATGACGTCGGATAACGTGATCAGGTGTCCCTAACGTCACTTTATAAACCGTCACAGTGTCATAAAGTTTCTAAGATAGTGCGCATAACGTCGCAAAGCGCCACGCCCAGAACGCCGATGTGTGTTTTGCGACGTCATCTCAGAAATGGAGCCAAGCGCAGATGGTGTCATGTTTGTCCAAGAATGTCTAAGAGTGTGATTTTCACCCTTAAAACGGCGATTTTGTACAAATACATCCTCGGCCCAGCTATTCGAGAATCATGGGATTCAATGACTTATTCTGAGTATACAACAAAAATGTTCCTTGTGCCAATGAATTGTTTTTCTTATAGGCAATATTAATGTTTTTGACAATTCAACCGTACCTCGTTGGGGCCAAATTCTCGCTGAAACGCACCACACCCTTTATATCTGGAGAAATCCATTCAAATACGGCGGTTTGTTGATGTGTTCAGCATTTCTACAATAAAAATACAGTATGTAACAATAGATTCGTTCAATCTCCAAAATGTGGTAGAGTAACACGAAACAACTTGTCTAAACGTGTTTGCGTAGCTAAGAGACTGTGTGTGTGTACTCAACTTATTGACCGACCTATCACTAAATCACAGTTGCGAGTTACTTGTTCATCAGGCTGATGAAAGTCGATTCTTTATTAGTTTTTCCTGTCCCGATGTCTCCATGCGTTCATAAATAATAGAGTAAAATAAGACCTTTGATTCTGCTGTCACCTTCTGCACAATGTCATAAATCTCGGTATATGATTAATTCTGAAAAAATCGATATTCAAAACAAAAATCATTAAATGTGATGAAGCTCGAGTGAACATCTGCACTGAAATGGGTGTTACACTTAGTAAACAAGTGGTTACGGTCCGGTGACAATGGAGCACGATAAATAATTTGATGCTTTCATTATTCGACCATCTGGACGACACCACCGCTAAAGCAATACATAGGTGGTTTAGATATATACCACTAAATATACGCTCATAAACAGCTTGTTCCTCCTTGTTCCTCCGCTGATTCACATCGCATATTCGCGTCTCTTGACCGTAAGGGGGCGCTTTATCTGGTTATCCAATCACCGTGTCGCAGTAGCTCGGAAGAGTCTCTATTTCATATGTAGTATTTAATAATAATAAAATGATCTTTAATAAATATATATGTTTGATAAGTAAATAAATAAACTGAAGAAAAAAAATGAAAAAAATGATTAATTTTGTTTCAAGCATTTCTTAATAGGCAGAGTTGCTTCCTTTTTTCCCGCTTTAAAATACATTATGAAACAGGGGTTGGGTCCAGTCTAGGAGGTAATTAGATTCCTCATACTAATCCCGATTCACTATCGAAATTACCTCACACTCACTGAGAGAATATGGCGGACTCCACGGTACAGATGGAGGACTCAAACGATGTACTCGATGAAGCTTTGGGCAGCAATTATAGAATTTATAAAGTTAAGACCGTTCCAGTATCAAGCTCTGCATGTACAACATTGGGCTGAAGAAGAAGAAGGACGGGCTCATTTGCGTACCGACAGGTGGTGGAAAATCTCTGTGCTATGAAGGCCTGCCGCTGGTATGGGACAGCATCTCACACTCGGACCCGGCTCAATCAGCTGATCAGACCAATCTAGTTATCCATTTGATTTCACCCCTAGTCAATCTGATAAATATGCAAGTGGAAAGATTCATAAGTTTGGTTGGGAATTTGGACGCGGAAGTCAAAAAGAACCAGGAAGAGTGTAAATACAGCTAATTTTATAACATTGTGACGTTCGAGCGGTCAGAAAACGTCTATCCTTGCGGTGTACACGAGACTTGAAGCGGCCTGGTCTCAGGCCCCTGTGACAAATTGTCAGGCTGATGTGAACGCAGTCTCGTATGACTGGAATTGGCCAACGAGGAAGGTCCTTTTCAACCTGTCACCTTAGAGGTAACCAAAGCGCATTTCGACTCAGTGGCGCCTCACTGCGCATGCGCGAGAACAAAAAATGGGGCGGTCATGAGGCGGTGTGCGCAGGAGTGTTGTGCGCAGGTATGACGTCACTTCCGGTCTGGGTGAATGGGGCGTGACCTTGGGGGCATGGATTCCTCCGCGGTGATGCGGTCTGGCGGTGATGCGGTCTGCCTCCGCGGACCGAAAGTAGTCCCAAAACCGTGGGTTTTCGTGAGGATGTTCGGCAATCTGTAGGGACCGCTAGTGGACCGATTGGGTCGAGTGAGGTATCAGAGTGAAGCATTCGTGAAGGGGCATCTGATGGGCTGGGTGTGGGGTTGAAATATCATTATTCTGCGCATGCGCGGTGGACAAAGGGTATGGAAATAGACGTTTTGGGGTCTAGGTGGGTCACTAATGGGCCGATGGAGTTGTATGAGGTATCCATGTGAAGCATTCGTGAGTGGGCATCCACCTGGACTAGTGTCTCGGTCGTTGGCCACATTCTGCGCATGCGCAGACAGGGAATTTTGGGAAAAGGGTATGGAAATAGACGTTTTGGGATCTAGGTGGGCCGCTAATGGTCCGATGGAGTCGAGTGAGGTATCCATGTGAAGCATTCGTGAAGGAGCATCCGCCTGGACTAGTGTTTCGTTCGTGTTCGACGTTCTGCGCATGCGCGGACAGGGAATTGTGGGAAAAGGGTATGGAAATAGACGTGTTGGGATCTAGGGGAGCCCTAATGGGCCGATGGTGTCGTATAAGGTCTTATTGTGAAGCTCTCGTGAGGGAGCATGCGCCTGGACTAGTTTGTCGTTCGTGTTCAACATTCTGCGCATGCGCAGACAGGGAATTATGGGAAAAGGGTATGGAAATAGACGTTTTGGGATCTAGGTAGGCCCCTAATGGTCTGATGGGGTCGAGTGAGGTATCAATGTGAAGCCTATGCGAAGGAGCATCTGACTGGATGGATGTGACGTGGAACTGACGTCATTCTACGCATGCGCAGTAGACCAAGTATACGGGAATAGACATTTTGGCGCCGACATGGGTCACTATGGGTCCGATGGAGTCGTATGAGGTGTTATTTTGAAGCTCTCGTGAAGCAGCATCCCACTGGACTCATGGTTTGTCCGTGTTCAAGAGTCTGCGCATGCGCAGTCTGGTCGTAGTAGAGAAAGCAGGCATGTTGGGGATGCGTGGGGGTGTGTTTGACCCACCACTATGGGTCCATGGTTGTGGTTGGGTGGTGTGGGTTCTGCGCACAGACGTCACTTCCGGGATTCACTAAAACTACTTCCGAACCCAGAAGAATTCCAATGTTCCCGTAGACGTAGGGTCCGGATTTTCAACATCCGGGTTTTCCCCGCCCCGGCCCGGCCCGGCCGCAGCGCGCGGGCTACTCCGGCCACAGCGCGCGTGCGCGCGCGGGGGTTATCCGGCGGCACGCGGGCGCGGCATCATCGGAAGTGTGCGGGTGAATTTCGGATTATCCTAGGCCACTGATTGGCTACTTTCTCCACGGTGTTCGAAGCCAGTTTCACCGAATCCCCACATGTTTGTTATAACCTTCATGCATTATGCTCTTTTTTTTTTGGTGAGATCTCATTTTGTTTTTTATTCAATAATAACTAACAACAACAACGTGAGAACAACCACGTGAAAACTGAAGCCCAGAACAGGGGGCTTGTACATTGAAAGAACTGAAGCCCAGAACAGGGGGCTTGAATATTGAAAGAACTTAAGCCCAGAACAGGGGGGCTTGTACATTGAAAGAACTTAAGCCCAGAACGGGGCTTGTACATTGAAATGATGGGCGGCCCAGTCATATACGAGTACATCTCGGTCCTCGGCCTTGGGGTACTCGTCAAACATCTGTACGATGGTAGATAAGGTTCTTCCCCGGCATCGATGGTACAGGTAAAACAAGCAATATTGTCCGCACACGCTACTGGTCAGGCTTTGCAACGTTTGATCCATGAAGTCTGTTAAATCGGGAAGGAGGGGTGGCAGGCCGTACGGGTCAAAGTATTCGCCCTGCTGTTCTGTCAAGTACACGCCCACCCAATGTTCACCGGGCCGATCCATCGGGTCCGTGTTGAGAACGTAAGCAGCAGGATACATACGGTCTAATGGGAACAAATCTCGGGCGAACACCCCTTGAAAGACCATACGTGTCTCTGGATCATTCTCCAGCACGGTGGTTATCTGGTCTGTATCCATGTTAGGTCGAGAAGTCACACAGGACGTTGCGCGCCTTGTCCACTTGAATGATGTTGTCAAACTCGGCGAGCAGATCACATTGACGGTGCTCCGGAGGGCTCGTGCAAAGTGGATTTCCAACCGTAAATTGCCTTGCTTGGCGAGGGCCAGCTGATGGTCGTTCTCTAAGGTGGGAGTCAGATCGAAACAGAACAACGTGTATCCGTTCGCGTAGTCCTCCCGACTGATCATCTTCCCTTCGTCCTGGTTGATTTGACCGGTGGCTGTAAACAGGCTCTGATAGGCTCGAATGAAATTCGCGCGCCCAAAGTTCGATGTTAAGGCCGTGGCTGGGACCTGTTGTCCATCCACATGCAGGGCCACAAAATTGATGCCGAAATGTTTAAGTCAAACGGGTTCTCTGGGTATTTTCCACACAGGCCAGGATCAATCGCTTGGGTAGTTCCCCCAGGAACAGGTTTTCTTTGTTGGCGCAGACACAGAGAACACTTTGGTTTGCACACGTCGGATAAGGTACTGGGCTGGTTTTGTTTCCAACGCTTTGAGGTGTCCCAATTGAACGGCTGGATTCGGTTTCACTTTTCGGACATACAGGACTGCGTCTTGGATGACAATCATATAGTCAGCTGCATGCCCGTCTACGTTAGTGGCCATCAAGGCGAAAGTCGGAGGCGCCCGTATCAGTCGGATTTTGATGGGGATCTTGTTCAAGAGGTACCGGTCTTGCATGAAGATGTCTGCGTGCAGTCGACCCATGAGATCCACCGAGACGCCGTTCGCGGTCAAAGCCTTCCGTTTGTTATATCCCGCATTGTCGTTCTTTCCGCCCATGTGCTCGGCTGCGTCCTGGTAGAATAAAGCGGCCGTCAGTTGAGATTTTTTAGCCCCTCGTCCATGCGACAACAGCGTCTCGATGTAAGCTCGATAGGGGTACGTGTTGGTCGAGTCACTGATGAGTTTGTCGCTGAGAAATATATCCAACTGTTGAAACATCGAGTGCAGCCAGAGATTCGTCGGGCCCACCGTTGCTTGGTCGACGATTTTGGAGCCATCTCCATGGACGATCTTGGCTTTCACATACAAGTATGTATGGGCTAAATCCACATAGGCCGTATCCGCATTACTGATGGTGAACTCGATGGGCCCTGTTTCGTTGATGCTGGAGAGCGGGAGATGCTCCACCCATAATCCTTGTTCGGCACTGGTCTGTGTGGGCGGGACGGTCCACAAATCAAATTCACTGTTGGTGGAGGGGCAGGACTCTGCGTGGATCAAGGACATGTTTTAAGAAAAGATATCCTGGGTCTTCGATGTGCGTCGTCGCTGGGTCGGTCGTCGACTGGTGCGTGGTCTCGGTGGTGCAGGTCTTTTATTCCCTACGGTGCGTTGTGCTTTGGCGACCAAGACGCCTCCTGCTTCTTTGGCCCGCCGTTTCAAGGCTTCTTTGGGTGCTGTACCCCCCAAGACATCACCGGCGACTTGCAGTCCACTGCGCACCGCTTGTTTGCCGATTGCTTTCACCCCACGCGTCACCAAGGGCAGGAACGTTTTGACGATGCTCCCGAGTATGTTCCCCAGTCCATGTCCTCGTTGCATGCGTGCACCACTAAAGACCGGAAGGCCACCGCCGGCCTGTTGAGCAGAATAGTTCATATAGCTGCGTGCATCGCACTCGTAAGGCACCTTCATTATACAAAGTGGGTAGCACGTGCTTGTCGAAAATGAAGTGTCAGCACCACTTTCCCGCGTTCGAATGCCACCGGTCGTCCCCTGTCATCTCTTATATCCACCGTGATAGTGTTGATGTCGGTTTGTCGTACGGGTAGGTAGAGCATGTGAGTGAAACTGTGGGTGACTTGATCTCCATACGTCTTTTTAATGGGCACCACCCGTAACAGAGGTGTGTTGATATTGCCCACGATGTGGTTGTCGACCACGTCCGAGTAGACATAGAGTCCGTACATACCCGACTTCATATCCATCGGGGTCTGGCCATGGACCTCGGATGGACCCGGTAGGTCGTGTGAGCGAGACCCAACATTTGCTGTAGGATAGGACTCAGTACGACACTCACGTTGGCGGTGAGGAGGATCTGTGCCTTGCCGTTGTGTGCGTTGTAATCGAAGTCCACGTGATTCTTGAAGGGAAGGGATTTGATGGGTTTTGAAGTATTCGTGACCTCCCGTAGAGCCTTATAATGCAACAGTCTTGTCAGCCCACCCATGAACTCCTTGGGGTATCGTATTGGCCTTCGGGGAGGGTGAGTCGGGTGTCTTTGCCTTCGCAGGTCACCTCGTACCACACTTCATTGGCTCGCACGTGGTACCACGAGTAAGGGTATTGGATATCCACGAGGCCACATTCCCAGCGTTCAGGTAAATGCAACGGTTGCGGTAACTGGGTCACGTACTTGGCCAAGGTGTTGTCAGGAAACACTTCCAGCGAACGGTTACTGGGTAGGGTGAGGTAAAACATGGCGCCTGAGCTGTCCTGCTGCTGCTGTTGGCTTTAATAGATGTTCCAGGCCTTGGGCGGTTGTGTCCGGCGTCGTGGTCATCGCGTGCTACGTGTCACGGCTCTGGGGATGTGGGGTGTCTTAATCAAGGGTGGTTTTTTAAAGGCGTGAAAAGAAGGTGCCCGTTGTGGTGGTGTTTTGGGGGGTGACTCCGGTTCCCACTCGGGTTCCCAAGAAGGTAGTGGCCCACGCGGCGATTGCTGGGTCCGCTGCATCCAGGCCCAGCGCTAGGGGTTCTCCACCAATTCCTGTGGTACATGCATGTCTTTCAAGCCTTGGGCGAAGACCTCCCATCCTCGAAGATCCGTGTGTGACCTGCGTTGACGCATCAGGTCATTCACTAAATCCGTCATGTGGGTCCCGGGGACCACTTGATTCTGTACCAGTAGTTCACCTTTATCATTCCAAGTCCTGTTAGGATTCTGTTTCATCCGTTGTAATACCAGGCCAACTTGTTTCTTGAACGATGCAGGTACACTCTGGAGGACTTCGTCTCCCACCCACTGTGGTACCCCTGGTAATGGCGGCTGTTGGAGCGGTGCTGTGGTCGGCGGTGTGTCACGTGGTGGTGGTGGTGGTGGCGCTGGGGTAGAAAGGGTTTTGTATTGGTCCATGAACGTCATGTACCGTTGAAGCGTCTCATTGTACCGTTGTACTTTCTCACTGTCGCTTCTCTTCATCGAGGGTGTTTATGGTCTTCACCGTAGGTTGGACAGGGTAGGGCGATTGGAGGTTTTGAAGGAACCGTGGTTCGACGAGGACAAATTTTTCGTGTGGTTCATTGTCGGCCGAAGAGTCCACCCAATACTGGACCCAACACGGAAGCGGCCAACGGTGCTAAGATGGCCCCGACAAAGCCGCCTTTCTGTAACACCTTTTTCTTTTGTGTTTGAGAGACTCGCTTCTGGACTAGGGTTCGGAGACCTGTCTTATGCTTGGTCAACTTGGTCTTCTGAGCCGGAGTCAGTGGTACGTTGCCTTTTAACAGGTTGTACCCGATCTCGCACAGAAAGCGTACAAGGTCAGGGTCCGCACCGCGTACAATGGTTCGGACCAACTCAGGTGGGGCCGTCTTCAATACACGGAGCATCGGGGCGTGCTTCCGTACTCGCGCAGACATCATGTACAACTAATGCTAGAACCCACAACTCTGTCTCTGTTCTCTGAGAGAGACAAAGTCAATCATGCTGTGGTATTAATTCTTTTTATTATCCCCATCATCAAACACACACACTCCAGATGGGCGAGCCACTGTGGGTGTGTTTATATTATTTTTTCATGTACACGTGGTGGGCCTCTCCGGGAAAGACGCCGGTCCGTAGTCGAAGGTGATCGGGGATGGCTTGCTTGAGGTCGAAGAGCATATACCCGTGCTGAGGGGTTGTATCTTTAAAGGCTTCCAACGCAAACGCTGTGCGGACGGGATACATCTGTCTCGCCAGGTGCAGCAGTTGAGTGGTATCTCTCGGGTTTTTGAAGACCACCAGGTAGTGGGCATTTAAGCTGATGTTCCGATGTTCTTTGTTTTTACTGAACAGATTCTGCACAATGTAGATGATGCTGAGCCGTCGATGGTGGCTGCCTTTGGTAAAGAGTTGGGTGACTCGCGCATCCTTCTCCGCCATGAGATCATCCAGAACCACCAAGGTGTCCGGTTCCAAATCGGCCAGGTTGGGTAGGCCTTCCACGAACGTGATGTGGGGCATTGCTGCATACGCTGCCTGCCATTCTCCGTAACACCACACGACTCGGGCAATGGGTGGGGTGATCAAGCTGTCGGCGTGTTGAAGGAGCTTCCTGACGAAGTGCGTTTTGCCGGAGCCCGTCGGTCCTGCGATGACGCAAGTGAAGGGATGCTGCCACCGAGGGTCCATGGTTCGAGGTGTATTCGCTGTCGTGGTAACCCGCTCTTGTAAATTTGGTACGAGTGAACTGGAGTGGTGGTGGGTACAACGTCGGTCGTCGTTGTCTGTTCACTGTGAGGGATGAAATCCGGTGGGTTTTCAGACGTAGTGGGTGTACTTGGTGTAGGTGTGGACTGTATACTTGGTGCGGAGCTCGATGTGGCTTTTACACGGGGTGTGGTGGTGGTGATGACTGGGCTCGATACGGGGTTGGCTGGTGCTATCTGTAGACTGGTTTGACTGGTGGTTGGTGTTCTCAGTTGGTTAAGTAGCGCGCTGACATAGGCTACGTCGTAAAACACACCTCCGTACAACACACTCAGCAGGGTTAGCACTATCACCACAAAGCCCACTTGCGCGTTTTGGGAGACGCTGTGTTCAGAGGCAGCTGCTGTTTGTCCATAGCACTGTGGTCGAACGTGGGATGAAGGATGACGGCAGTGGTGTCTGGCTTTATAGTCGTTTCACCTGGTTGGCCGCGACCCAAGAATTGAAGGAACTGGGCCAGCCTTGCCATTTGACGAAATGAAACAGTTTGCCAAGTCGACGTTCCATTTTCAAAATCTGCTCCACCGTGTAGTAGTCTTGCTTTGTTTTTACGACAGGCTGTAATTCCGTCTCGTAAAACGTCCCTAGCAATGGTTCCAGTTCATAGACTCGCTGCTGTCGGGGTAGGCGCCGTTTAATCAGGAAGTGCTCATCGCTCCAGTTGGGCAAGTAACTTTTCTCGAACTTGCCCTTGACTTTACTGATCCGTACAGGGTCCCCGACCTTGAACACCTCCTTCGGCGTTCGCTGCGATTGCCTGGGGTACAAGACACGCCGGACTTGGGCTTCATTGCGTTGGGTCACGGTAATGGAGGCTCTCTCTATACCCCGGTGATAGGAAGTTTCGGGAGAACATCGATGTACCGTCTTGTATTCTTATAGGTGAAATATTTATACATGCGACCTTTGAATGTCCTGTCGAACCTTTCCATTGGTCTCGTTGTACGTATGGAAGAAAAACACCTTCTGGGCTTTCAGAAACTGTTGGAACGGACGGTTGAGGAATTCCGGGCCTTCATCAGTTTGCAAATACATGGGTTTGCGCCCGGTCTTGAAGATGTCCTTGAACGCCGCTATGAAATTCGCCCCCGTTTTCGTCCGGATGGGTACCACCCACGCATACTTCGACAGGATATCGATGCACGTCAAGATATACCGATTCTCAACGTTGTATTTGGCAAATGCGCTCATATCGACCAAATCCGCTTGCCATTGGGCATCTAGTCCTCCCACGATGACCCGGTTCCGTAGAAAATGGCGACGGGCAGCTCGATGTAAGGCATAGGTGTCTTGTTTTCTTAACCATTCACGGACTTGGGCACGTTGTATCCCCTGGGGTTTGGCCGCTCGATAGAGAGCCGTCAATGCACTATAGGCCGCCGGACTGTCGGGACTGTAGTATAAGTTATCCAACACCTTCTCCCAGCTCTTCATGGTGACAAATGATGATGGACCCTGGCTCTATCGCTTATTTATAACGGGTATATCTTGGGCCGGAGTTTCTTTCTGATTTTCTTCGTTGGCTTCTGCCAACACAGTGTCCATGGTAAATGACCAGTCCAACTCGTCTGATGACCGCTTGATAAGCACTTGATCCACATCTGCCACGGCATCTTCCAACGCAGACCATAGATCAGGGTGAAGGGTAAAATGCACTGTACCCCCATCTAGCCGAGCCAATTGAGCAAAGAAGGGGCCGCGTCGGATGTAAACATCGTGACACAAGTGAATGAGGTCGCCGTCCAGTTCACCAGACAACACCCGTTTGAATTTGGTCCAGCCCTCCCGAGACAAACGAATGTGAGCCGGGCACGGTTGTGTAGGGTCTGCATCACAGATGTCTCCCACCTCCTCCAGGATATCGACCTTATCCGCATAAACGTGCAGGAAAACCTCGGGGTCAAGCTGAGATACGCCAGTATTATATGCTCCGTCATGGTCAGTACGTGAATGGTACCAGATTTGACTGTCTTTCGTATTTATAGGGAGAACCCCGTGAGATCAAAGGATCGGGTGGTCATGTGATTGAGTCTAGCCGGGTAATCAATGGCATCGTCGTCTGCCTCCGCTTCATTGCTAGAAATTTGTTCATTGGGTTCTGCCGCCGCTTCTCTCAGGGCACGAGCCCACTCCAACTCGTCTGATGACCGCTCGTCCGGTATAAACAGCTGGTCCACAATAGGCACCACTTTCTCGAAGGCTGTCCACAGATCGGGGTCTAGGGTGAAGCCTCGCGTAGGGTCCTGGTAACGGCCCAGGCGTGGGAAGAAGGGTCCACGGTGTACGTAGATGGCATTGTCTATGTGGATGAGGTTTCCGTCGAGCTCACCACTCAACACCCGTTTAAATTTGGTCCAGCCGTCACGGTGTAGCGTAACTGTATTAGATACGGTCTCAGCGCGCGACCAGCAAACATCTCCACGGTCTTCCACGAGGGTGACTTTATCTTCATAGATGTGTAACCCCACCCGGGGTGTAAGGGGAAGGATGGCTCGTAGAACTGGTGACATGGTTGACCCAATGACGAACGGTGAATGACACACCCTCTGACTGTCTCTCGTATTTATGGGCAGGTCCCTCGGTGACATGGTTGACCCAATGACGATCGGTGAATGACGCACACTGTCTGACCCTCGTATTTATGGTCAGGTCCCACTGCCAATGCCACAGCGTCAGGGTCAATCGGGCACAGACCATGACTAGGCCAACCAGGCATCGCTGGTTGCGGCGTGAGCGCGCGTGGTCCATAGCCCGAGCATCAAGGATGACTGGCATAGTCCAGTAGTGGTGAGTGATGGCACACCTCTCCATCGAGTGCACTCTGTCGAGGACCGCTTCTGTGAAATCTTTCAGGGTCTGGCGTCGCCCCTCGTTGTCGTCGCCATCTGCAAACATGGACCGAACCACTGCTCGGTAACCCGTGAGTGAATTAACCACGGTCGCATGCCGTAAAATGCGAGTCGCATAGGGATGGGGGTCCGTCATGGCTCTGCAACCGTAGGAATGGGTGTGTGGGATCCAGAGGGACGTGTTTTATAGACCATGTCACACATGCGCGTCTATACTTGGCTCTACGGATGTAGTCCGTGATACGTACTATTCTGATTGGTTAGTCCAAAAAAGAGAACAACAACAACAAAGATTACCGGTCAATCCTTTTATTATGCGTGAATCGGGCGTGACCTGGGTAAGAAACATGATAGGAATGCATGTACTGACCTGTCTGTGGGGTTTTTTCTATGTACGAGGGTCTGGGTGAATGGGGCGTGACCTGGGAACATGATGGGTTTTTTCTATGTATGAAGGTCTGGGTGAATGGGGCGTGACCTGGGAACAGGATAGAAACATGTACTGACCTGTCTGTGGGGGTTTTCCACAATTTCACTGACGTCCGTGTCTTTTCGGTGACGTCCGTGTCTTTTCGGTAACGTCCGTGTCTTTACGCCTGTCTGCGCCTGCATCCGGGCACTTCTATGTAGGTGTATAAAAGTGGGAATTTTTTAGGGCATTGCTGCATTCATTGGCCTGCTTGACCTGACCAGCCGGAACCTGCCTGACCAGCCGGAGCCTATCTCACGAGAGGAGCTACTTGCCTCACCAGTGCAACTTCACCAGCCTATCTGACCATAGCAGCTTCTTTTTTTTTCTTTGAATAAAATTTTATTCGGTCAGATAACTTAATATATACATACATTCCTTGTATACAAACATTATACATGTCTTATACATTCATTATACATTATAAATTCATTGATTCATTGTATGTTCATTAAACATTACACATCCATTATATATTCCATACATTTATTTCATTGCATATTGAATCATTATATTGAGAACTCTATATTACGTAATTTACATTCACGGTTCAACAGTGTCCGAATATTAGCATATTTGCCATATCTAAATTTACTGATACATAGTTTCCCTACCAAAATTACTTTGTTAAACATAAATCATTGGTTCCAATATATCTTACACTGAACATACCCATCATGATATCAAACATTGATAAAGTAAGTTGGCACTGCGTTTTAACAGATAAACTTCTCTCAATGTCATACCAAAATAATCTAATGTCATTACACTGAAACAGAAGTGTTCTATATATTCCATATTTCCACACCATTTACAATTTTCAGAATCTGATTTGGACATTTTTTCAGTAAAATATTCGTTGGGTATATATTGTTCAATATCTTCCATTGTAGTTCATTAATTCTGGGTTCTTTTAAAATTTTATATGAAATAGTCCAAACAAGTTTCCATGGCAGTTCCTGTTTAAGTTTTCTATTCCAAAAATTCACTCCATGTGGTATATACACTTCTTTGTTCAGCAACGAAACAAAATCGCAAGTTTTAAGTAGTTCCATCTTCTTATCCCGCATACAAAGTTCATCAGTAAGATTGAATACTACATGTATTCTTTGCATTGCCACCTTAAGTGCATTGTACTCCAATATGGATCTACCATCACATTCAATCTTATTGTTTAAGGCATCAAAGGACAACAGTTTACCATGTTCATCCATCAAATCTCCTACCAGCATGATACCAGCATTTTTCCAGCGAGGGAAATGTAATTCATCACCTTTGTACGTTATGAGTGCATGATACCATAAAATATCAGTACTTTTAACATTTTCAGGACAATCTCTCAACGAGAGCCAATCTGCTAAAATACATCTATAGAATGCAGGTATTTTCTCCACAAATTTTACTTCTTGTATTCTATTTAGTGAGATACAAACCTTTATAATCATTAAATTTTTACCAAATATATTAAAATGCCATGTTGGTAGCACCATCCATCGCTCATTATCTGCATTGAGTAATCTGCTTATCCATCTCAGTCGTAAGCCTTTTACCCAATTAAAAATATCTACCATTTTCAAACCTCCATCCTCATGGTTCTGGATCAGCACTTTACGTTTAACCTTTTCTATCGAATTTCCATTTTTATACCATACAAATTTATAAAACATAGTATTCAGTCGGTTTAGAACAGGTTCTGGTGGCACGAAGGCCATGGCTAAATGTGAGATCTGTGACATTAATGAACTTTTAATGACCAATATCCTGCCTGGAATTGTCAAAGATCGTTTCTTCCACGAGGATATCATTTTGTCTATGGATTCTATACGATTGCTCCAGTTCACCATGATACTACCCGCTGTACAACTGTTACCAAAATATACCCCCAAAAACTTTGATATATTCGTCATTTCCTAATTTCCATTTAACTTTACCCGGTTTATCATTCCTATGCTTCCAGCGGCCAAGCCACATAGCTTCTGATTTGTTTTCATTTAACTTAAGACCAGTAAATAAAGAAAACAGATGTAAAATATTTAGCACAGCTTCCATAGAAGCGTCATCACCCAGAAACAGTGTTGCGTCGTCCGCATATTGGGATATATTGACAGAAATTCCACCAGGCAGTGAGATTCCTTTGACAGTTGGAGTCTGTCTAATCTTACATGCCAATACCTCAACAGAAAGAACAAAAATTAAAGCGCTAAGTGGACACCCTTGTCGGATTCCCTTTTCAATGGGAAAGCATCTGGTCAGCCAGCCAGTATTTGTTACGCAACTCTTTGTATTATTATTGAAAACATTTATCCATCTACAAAACTGACTACCAAACCCCAAATCCTGCAACATTCGTATCATATATTCTTTAGATATTGCGTCAAATGCTCGTGAAAAATCCAGGGCTAATATTATTCCAGGTAAGTTTTCAGCATCTGTATAAGATATCACATCTTCTATCAATCGAAGGTTCTGAAAAGTACCTCTTCCCTTAATGTATCCTGTCTGGTCACTACAGATCAATTTTTTTAATAACAAGCTGTAGCCGTTTAGATAGTGCTCCTGCGCCAATTTTATAATCACAACAGGTTAACGAAATCGGTCTAAAATTGGAAGGATTATTACTCTTAAGTTACTATCTTTTGGAATCAATGATATAACGCCTTTCCTTTGGGATACTGATAACTGACCTTTTTCAAATGCATTGTTCAAGCTATTTAGGACAAGTTTATCGATTTTTCTCCAAAAAACCTTGTAAAAAGCTGGTCCTAGACCATCTATTCCAGGACTAGAATCATTTTTCATGTTTTTAAGAACCTCTGAACACTCGTCACCCCCCAGTAGACCCTCACACAACATTGCATCGTCGCCTAAGTTAGGTAGTTCTACACCGTCTTTAAAAGAATTATATTCATTTTCACCAAAATCTATTTCTTTCGAAAACGCTCTTTAAAAACTGCAAAAAGCTCGTCTGATATATCCTCCGCAGAGTTCAGTACCACGCCATCTGCTGTTTCTATATTATTAATAGTTTTTCTTCTGGCCTTAGCTCTTTCCAGTCCAAGAAAATACGCGCTATTTTTTTCACCCTCCTCAATCCATTTCACCTTTGATCTCACCTTTGCACCTTCAAGGTCACATTCCATAAGTATTTCAACTTGTTTCTGTAATTCTTGACAATAAGTAATTGAGTCACCAGACGGGTTTTTCGCAAGGTTTGAATTCGCCCTATCTAAATTTTCTTGTAAATACAACAATGAAGTTTTACGATTTCTAACATTCAATTGCCGCTTGCTTGATTTGTGCTTTACAAACATCCCACATAATTTGTGGATCAGAAATAGACGAGTATTTAATTATACTTCTATCAATTACATCATTAATTACATTTACAAAATTTATGTCAGTTAATAAGTTGTTATTTAGCTTCCAATATCCCGGTCCTCTGTCAATGTTTGACGTTTTAAACTCCGCGGTAACGCATAGATGGTCGGATTTAGGAAAAGTATTAAAAAATGCATTTTTTAATTTTAACATCATGTTTTCATTAGCGAAAATATAATCCAACCTTCTAGCAGTAAACGGATTATTCCTTATCCACGTGAATTGCTTTTTGTCACCATTTAAAGGTCTCCAGACATCATGGTAGCTACTTGCCTGATCAGCCTGAGCCAACAGTCATGGAGTCATCTCACCAAGCTAAGCTTCTACAGCACCGTATTCGCCTCGTTGAGGAGATGCAGCATGTGGCCGATATAAGTGATCTGCTTATGGTGGAAAACATAATCCTTAAACACGGTGTGGAAGATATCATGGCGGAGAAGAGCTATATGGCACGAAACAGCACCAAGATGTTCACTTGCACAACTTGCCAGAAGCAGTTTACTCGCCTGGAAGATTTACGGCACGAGTCCTCTATCCACAACGGCACACGGTATACTTGTATAACCTGCGCACGGTCATTTAATCGGGAGGATCATTTACTGCGCCACGAACGCTCATTCCACGAGGGGACGACGGAACAATGTAATGAATGTGGTCAACTCTTCAAACGACCCAGTCAGTTAAGACGGCATCAGGGTTTGATTCATACCCCGTCTCTACGGTTTGGGCGACAACTTCCCACTAAAGAGGCACCCAGGAGGGTCAGACCCAGTGAAGATGAGCCCGGGGAGACGAATGCCACTGGTGATGCTATCACAGAGAGCCCGCCTATACCCACAGTTCAGAAGAGCCTAGATATCCAGCCAGTCCCTAGCATTACTGTTGCCAGTCATACGCCTGACGACATCGAACATTTTCTGGAAGATGCAGTGGATATTCCTAGCGATCTGTTACAGGACGCCCATCCAGTGAATGACATCTATCGGCGCCAATGGCCCATGATACGGCACGTTTTCCACCCATTCCAGATATCTACAATTTCCCAATGACCGACCTCACCCGTCTACGCAGCTACGTGGAAGCCATTTTCAATGACCAAGCTACGGTCTTCAAATTGAATGTCGCTTTCGGGTACATCTTACGTCACAAAGAGACGGACCAGTTACGGTATTATTATGCCAGTAACAACAGCCATGTGTTTGACCAACCGTTCACCATCATTAACCGGGCGTCGCTAGAGACGATGCTGGAGAAACTGGACACGGTGGATCCCTTGAGATGGGCACATCGTCAACGCCCCAACACACAATGGGTCGTAGAGAGGGTCACCAATGCTACGTTCTTCGTTACCAAGCTGACCGACCACCCCCATCGGCTGAATGTGTCACTCTTGCACTGATGAATAGCATAACATGCCGTATATACTCTCTATGTCTACATGCTGATCGTCGACTTGAGCTCTGTAAACATTAAATGTGACGGTGCGTTAAATAACAAAACATGGTGTTTGATATTTTAATTTGTTTTGCTGTGAACATTCTAAACATACCCAGGGCGGCTCCCCCAGCCCGAGTATGATGTAACATTGGGGATAATAAACTGTATAAACCTTGCTGAACTTGTTGTTATTCACGACAACCGCTTTCCGCTATACTTGGATGAAATATATACCCTGATGTGATATAGTGCCCCTTGCACACCTCCGAAACTTCCCTTTAACCCGCGCGCGCACGCGTGCGGCCGGAAAACCCGAGCGCGCGCGCTGCGGGCGGGCCGGGGGAAACCCGGATGTTGAAAATCCGGACCCTACGTCTACGGGAACATTGGAACTCTTCTGGGTTCGGAGGTAGTTTTAGTGAAACCCGGAAGTGACGCCTGTGCGCAGAAACCACACCACCCAACCACAACCATGGACCTATAGTGGTGGGTCAAACACACCCCACGCATCCCCAACATGCCTGCTTTCTCTACTACCACCAGACTGCGCATGCGCAGACTCTTGAACACGGACGAACCACGAGTCCAGTCGGATGCTGCTTAAAGAGAGCTTCAAAATAAGACCTCATACGACTCCATCGGAACCATAGTGACCCATGTCGGCGCCAAAATGTCTATTTCCGTATACTTGGTCTACTGCGCATGCGTAGAATGACCTGTTTTACGTCTCATCCACCCCGTCGGATGCTCCTTCACATATGCTTCACATTGATACCTCACTCGACCCCATCAGACCATCAGGGGCCTACCTAGACCCCAAAACGTCTATTTCCATACCCTTTTCCCATAATTCCCTGTCTGCGCATGCGCAGAATGTTGAACACGAACGACACACTAGTCCAGGCGCATGCTCCCTCACGAGAGCTTCAAAATAAGACCTTATAAGACACCATCGGCCCTTTAGGGGCTCCCTTAGACCCCAAAACGTTTATTTCCATACCCTTTTCCCACAATTCCCTGTCCGCGCATGCGCAGAACGTCGAACACGAACGACATACTAGTCCAGGCGGATGCTCCTTCACGAATGCTTCACATGGATACCTCACTAGACTCCATCGGACCATTAGCGGCCCACCTAGACCCCAAAACGTCTATTTCCATACCCTTTTCCCACAATTTCCTGTCTGCGCATGCGCAGAATGTGGACAACGACCGAGACACTAGTCCAGGTGGATGCCCCCTCACGAATGCTTCACATGGATACCTCATACAACTCCATCGGCCCATTAGTGGCCCACCTAGACCCCAAAACGTCTATTTCCATACACTTTGTCCACCGCGCATGCGCAGAATAACGATATTTCAACCTCTCACCCAGCTCTTCAGATGCCCCTTCACGAATGCTTCACTTTGATACCTCACTCGACCCAATCGGTCCACCAGCGGTCCCTACAGATTGCCGAACATTCTCACGAAAACCCACGGTTTTGGGACTACTTTCGGTCCGCGGAGGCAGACCGCATCACCGCTAGACCGCATCACCGCGGAGGAATCCATGCCCCCAAGGTCACGACCCATTCACCCAGACCGGAAGTGACGTCATACCTGCGCACAACACTCCTGCGCACACCGCCCCATTTTTTGTTCTCGCGCATGCGCAGGTAGGCGCCACGGAGTCGAAATGCGCTTTGGTTGCTACTCACCTTGTCTGGATCGAGGAGGTAGGATGGAGGGCCTGTAGAAACAACCAAGGCAATAATAAAGTGACAATATTGTATTCTGCTATGTACGCGCACAATACCTGTAATAAAGATCCCTACTCTAGAGGTAGTTATCGTTAAGTGTTATCTTTATCTTAGAGAGAAAGACGAATTATATACAATATATACACGAGACCCTATCTATGACGCGTCACGGCCCAGTCTCGTTCAGACTGGCTCTCGTCGTGGTATGGTACGGCGTCTCTGGTTCCTCTCCGGTCGTAGGCGTAGCCCTGGACTGTATGGAACGTCTACCGTGTCTAAGGTTACACGGCCCAGTTCATCCAAGCGATATTAATCGTCTCTGGAATCCTCTCCGTATCACTGCCGCTCCTAGCAGTAGCTCTTCGGCGGCGTCGGCCCGTACGGCACACCACAGCGTCTTCGGCGGCAGCCCCTTTCGGCTCGGCAGACCTCACGTCTTCGGCGACCCGACTTCGGCGGCGACCCCTTTCGGCTCGGCTTTCTTCACGTCTTTGGCGGCCCGACTTCGGCGAACCGTCTTCGGCTCGGCAGACTTCACGTCTTCGGCGGACCGACTTCGGAGACCCGTCTTCGGCGACCTGTCTCCGGCAACGGCCCCTCTACGGCGTGGACCCAAGGGCGAGTTAATAGGCTCAGATTGTCCGCATATATATGTGGTAATAATGCCCTGGTCTCGGAAGAGTATTATTACTTTACAGTGTAATGTCAATTAATATCAATGATTTGTAATAGCATTCAAGACTTGCGGCAAAGCATAATTCGAGCCCTGCGGCGGTGTAAATATGTACAGTAGATGTAAGCTTGTGTTATCAGTTACCCCTAGCCGAGGCCTGTGAATAACTAGTGTAGGCGAGTGATTAGATCTATTCCGTCCGTAAGGCCGACGATCTTGTATGTGAGCAAGTATATGTAATCCTGTAAAATGGTATTTGTGTGATGGGCTGCAGTGTGGGATATTTGGTGCTCTGTATTCCCCGTTGATACCGTTCACACGGTACAGTTAGAAGTTAGACTTTAATGCGCAATGCATGCTGAATAACAACTACTGCAGACGTGTGAACCGCTGTGGACATCTCATCCTCAGATACTGTGCGTGTTAGTATCTTATCCCCGTCTGAAGGTTCGTCTCGTCATCAGATACTGTGCGTGTTAGTATCTATTATTCCAAGCTATGGTTCAGCTCTCGGCTTTCCAACCCTTCGGTGGATGGTTCGGCAATCAATTTGGCACTTTCGCCCATTCGGCGCATTTGCGGCGATCCTGTCTCCGTGCTCTCCTGTACGAGGTTTACCCGCCGATTGTCCGAGACAGAATCCGAACGCCCATTCTCTGCGTCTTATATAGGCTCTTGCTCTCAGAATCCACTGCGAACACAAACATGGCAGACTCCATATAGCGAAAGTGTAGACTCAGGTGGTGTTGGATTTCGTGTCAGATCAGCAGAGTTCGACTCCTCTCGCCCAGTTTCGATGCAAGATGCGTGTCAGGGATATTTACACGTCCCTCGCTGAAAGTTTCAGCGCACATTTAATACAGGTAAGTCGAATATCCACCATTGTCGGTCCATTCACAATGCTATTTAGACTGTCCGCATAGAGCGTAGATGACATTCTCCAGATCATGGGCATTTTCGTTACAACATTTTATAATTTCATTATTGTGATTTCGTACTTTGTAGTAATTTAACTGACGATCTAGGCCTGAATTTGACGGAGTGTAGAATATTTTGTCGCAGATGAAATATGATATTCGTCACAGGTCTTCCACTGATGAGAAGAATTTCTCCAGAGCAGCCTCTTTGATTTTGAACACTGAAGAACAATATTAAATTTAACTAGAAATATATGCCGCTACTGCGAATGTCAGAAGAATAGAAACAAACTTTGTTTAAGTTATGCATCCTTCCGAGCTAAGGGAATAAAGCATTTGATTCTCGGTGTATTTGGAACGATGCCACTGCACTAATCATTAAGTCACATGTCTGATTCTTACAAAAGAGCAAATGAAATCATTCGTTTTTAAGAAGCCAGACACGTCAGAATACGACGGACACGACTGTGGGATGCTGAGTGAGACATTAGCTACTTTATTTCTCACAAACGCATGATGGTTGTTTTGTTTATGTTTTTTATTCTTATGAAGTTTGATATTGCAAACGACCTAAAATAGTTGAAAGAAATGAACTTGGCGGTAGTTCAGAGGACAAAAGCCTTTTCTATTGGTGATGGAACACTTCGACGCCTACTTAAGGATCATTTCAGTCCCTCGCTGCCTGGAGGTGTGTCTTCCTTGAATGAATGTGATAGCCCCAATTTCGGATCCCGCCATTTTAGATGATGCCTACGCTATAGCTCTAAGATAGACGCTGCCACATAAGAGATCCCTCGGGGCTAGTATCGACGGCTCTTCCTAGATGTCCAATCACATTTGTTGTCGGAGGCACGTGGCTAAAACTTGAAATCTTTATTTGGCACGAACATGCAATTTATATGTACGTCTGCGTGTTATCTCATAACTGCATAGTAACATAATGACCTTTTAATTGGTCGTATCAGTTAGTCGCGCGATTCGGGAGGCGTGACGTATACTTATTAATAATGCACGAAATAAATACTCTGGAGAAGCAAGACGGACCGATCGGATGTGTCCATTTCGAACACACCCAGATAATACTTGTTACCGCATGGTTATGTACAGAAGTATTTACGTATTATTGCACCATGCGTTCGGATGATGAAGGTATATATCCTAAAACTCAACATACTACATATAAACAAAATAACTCCATATTATAAGTCCTACCTGGAATGGTAGAAACTTCATACAGCATGTCGTCTGTGGTAATCGTAATTTCCACCAGAGAAGCTGGGAACACTTTGTCTTATATCAGCCACGACTAAAGATATGCAGTTAATCTTAATTTCATGTTTACCTAGACAATCGACATATATGCACTTACACAATAAATTCGATTTCTGCTGGAAGAATGCGTCGATGTGATGGAAATAGACGCTACACTGAAAGCTTTAAAATGTTGACCGTTTCCGGTCATATTAGAGACCATGACACCCGTGGCAGTGTTTTGTACTACATGACTAACTGGTTGTTAGCCCTGGAACAAGATATATCTCGAAAGTTGGGTTCGTGGAAAGCTGTATTTCGCAGATAAATCGTTTAGTAGGACAATCACTTCTCAATCAAACAGATTGAAGTCTGGAAACTATACGTAATCTTATTCCTCATACTTCGATCTTGAAAAACTCGTTTGTCGCATTTTGAGCAGACATTGCGATCAGACATTGCGATATTAGTTGTCCACCAAGTTGATATTATGTACATTGCCGATGATAAGGGCCCTTGCTTAAGGGCTTCGCATTGCATCGCATTGCTTAAGGGCTTAAATTACTTAGTGGGTTTAACTAACACACCCAATAGTATACATAGCTTACGTACAGTTCTGTATGCGTTACCTCTGAGAGCTTTAGATCAAATAGCCAGAGATATACAACAATCTGCGTCTTCAGGAAATATAATACCATCAAAAATCATTAAAGTATGTCAAGATATAGCGTATTTTCGGTTGTATCGTCCAGTGAACATAATCGAAACCTCTCAAGATCGGCTTTTCTTGAAACTCAACTACTTAGATAAAGGACTGGACATCATTAATTTACCTCGAATCCTGAATGATCCAGAGGTACGCAACGCTGTACCAAACTATTTTAAGTTCACAGAACCTCCTTGCATTTCATATAAGTATACTAAATCTATAGCCACCAAAATATTCAATTACTCCAATGCTGTCAAGGAGTTTGACTGGAACTTATACACGTCAGGAGGCTATAGTTGTGATTGTGAATCATCGAACTTTATCTATACACCATGCAAACATATTGTGATTGGTGCTCTTGATATGGTGAGTGATAAGGATCTGAAATTACTCCTGATGAAAGGACCTAAATATAGAGAGCCAAGAAGAATAAATCTGAAGGCCGACCAGAAGATAGTCCTGTCTGCATTGGAACAGTACGTTATTGATTGGTCTAAGCGAGAAAAAGTTGAACCTACAGTACTCGCTGATTGGCTGGACCTCACCAAGAGCAAGGTCGTTGAAACAATCCGCCATATTGACAGAAGTACTCTTCCCCAAGCAAAACAAGTTCTGAGAAACCTCAATTCGCAAGAAGTTCTAGCAAATCTCCAGAGTAAATTCGTCATAGTCCCAGCAGACAAAGCTCCGAATAATATAATATTCATATGTAAATATTACTATTACCAGGTGCTGGTTAAAGAATTGAGTGTAGACATATCTTCATCAAATACGTCTACTTACTCCCAAACTGCATTTACTCTGGAAGATTTATTTAACAATCACAAAAAGTTTCTCAGGGAAAGAGGTATTTGTCTTCCAGCCAATCATAACGACATACCAAAAATATACTGGACTCCCAAAATGCATAAATCACCATACAAAGCTAGATTCATAGCTGGTTCTAGAAGCTGCACCACCAAGCTTCTTTCAACCCTATTGACGAGGGCCCTTCAGGAGGTAAAAGCATTTTGGGAAAGGTATTGCGCCACTATTTCTAAGAACTCTGGCGTTGAATGTATGTGGATATTGAAAAACTCAAAATGTCTTACGGAAGAACTTGATGCTAAAGGTCACATACCGTACAGACATGTATCCACATGGGATTTCTCGACTCTCTATACTACAATCCCTCATCAGGACCTTATTGACCGTCTAAGTTCATTAATAGTATCTGTGTTCAAGAAAACTGATCGTAGATATATTAATGTCGGAAGCCATAAAGCATTCTTTAGCTCGACTACATACAAGAGATATCATTCATGGGATGTTTCTTTGTTTATAGAGTTGCTTGAATTTCTCATTAAAAATATCTATGTGAAATTTGGCAACACAATATATCAGCAGGATATAGGTATTCCAATGGGTACTAATTGTGCACCCCTGTTGGCTGACCTGTATCTGTTCTCTTATGAATATGACTATATGCAGGCGCTTTCAAAAACCGATCCATTCAAAGCCCGTTCCTTCTCATTCACCAAACGCTATATAGACGATCTTCTCGCTGTGGATAATCGCTATATAAATGACGCAGTGAAGGATATATATCCACCTTCACTGGATTTGAAGGAAACTACAGATAGCCCTACAGGCACATCTTATTTAGATCTCTATCTCTATAAAAATGAAGCGGGCATTCTCTCTCGTCGACTTTATGACAAAAGAGATGATTACAATTTCGACATCGTAAACTATCCCTTCTGGATAGTAATATTCCAGTGGGACCTGCATATGGCGTATACATATCTCGCTTAGTAGCATTTGCTAGATCCTGTGTTAAATGTGATGATTTTAATCAACGTCACAAAACATTGTTGCAGAAACTTATAAAACAGGGCTATTCCACCAAGCGCCTCCACTCAAAGTTTCTCAAATTTGGCGATACATATCGCATGCTGATAGCAAAATACGAACGTAGCGTGCAAGATCTATGGCGCTACGTTTCGTAACTTGTGTCTAATTCCGCTTAACCCGGGGCTAGGGGCCGTATGAACCCATGTACTTCAAGATCCTCATGGTACTCATATGAACAGTCACAATCAAAGCGTGACTGAGATACATTTTTTTTTTAGATGACGACTCTATAACGAATATTATGGATTAAGAATACTGATCAGCGATACGGATTTGATATTTTTGGAACATCATGATGTCTTGCCGGCATCATTGAAAACTGTTGACCGCTTCTCTTGCAGGAAACAAGCCTATGTTTATGTATACTATGATTGTCTTTTTGAATTTGGTGCTAATACTGTTATGTGGAAAATGGAATAGGTCTTTGGATTATGGACGCGGATATTCTCTAATGGACGACGGCTGGATTATGAATGACGGACTTGACGCTTGTAATTCATTTAGACAATAAAGTAAATGTAAGCTTATGGTATGGGACAATGGTTACACTGTTATAAATTACCGTTATTTCGCAGTAAATGTATGTTGGAGTTTACAGTACATTCAATCGTAAACACATTAATCTGTAAATTAAACTGTGATATTTCAGTTGACATCAACTGCAATGGGTAAACTGCGCACACATTCTTGTTTTCTCTGAAAGGAGGTTGATATCTTTGCACACGAAACGCTCAGTTGAAGGAAACATGCGACATCTGCGTTGTACGATACAACATTCAGAGCATTATCAGAACACGCGCTGGGACGGACGCAGCGGCTAACTTTAATTTTCGGTCTACAGTACGGTTTGGTTTTGGTTTTATCCATCTTCACATTTCAAGCTAAAAACTACACTAACGTCCATCATGTAGTGTTCGACTTGCATATGCGAAGATGGGTTTTATCTGACTTGGAGTTGTATCCTACTATTCGTGTAATAATTGCACAGATTCGTTCGTGATTATTTACGAAGCTTGTGGTGATCGCATTTGTAAACACGAAGAGCAATGGCCATTTCGGCCTTCCAGTGACCAACGTTGCCGCGGAACCGATAATTGTAGACAATGGTGCCACGCAATTGTATTGTTTAAAGAATGTTAAAACAACGGTAATTGTAAATTACAGGGCTACCCAAATTTTACAGTTGAATGCCGGTCAATAAACGGTAATTATAAAATACGGTGCAACATTTTACAGTTCAAAGCCTGTTAAAAAACGATAATTGTAAAATACGGTGCAACGTAATTTTACAGTTGAATTTACTGGCACCTTTTCTGCCAGTACATTTAACTGTGAAGTTACGGTGTGATTTATAACAGTGTAGCTTTATTAATATAATTCGGTTGGAACTCGGTTAGTGATCCAATTGGGTTTGGGGGGAGGCCAATTTTTGGGATTGTGTGGAAGTGTCTGAATTCGCTAAGTTTGTTTGACCTCAATTTTCAGAAATTTACATGTCCTTGTTTTTTGGATGATGCCATACTTATAGTTTAGAGGTATGGTACGGGGCCCAGAGCTGGCGGCATAGGGGGATAATCATACGGTTACATGTACCAGCCTGGGGTAATAACTTCTGTCAGTCATGTAAACTATCAAAATATATATCGTCATGGACTAGGCATAAGGTTACTCTCAAAATAATTAGATTGTAATTCAATATATCAGATTGAAATTAGTGACCAATCTTTTATCGGATTGAAAATATTCAATTTAATAGATTGAAAACGATACAATGAATTCTGTTTCTAGACAGAAAATTCAATGTACTAGATTAAAATCTTCAATCTAATAAATGGAATATTCAATCTAATAGATGGTCACTAATTTCAATCTAATAGTTTGAATTTTCGATCTAATAACTTTAGAGAGTATATATGGTTATAGAGTAGCTGATGTTATATAGGGCGAGGCTCGGGTACTCGGTGGGAGCGAGGGTTCATTAACAGGACCAGGTGGCCGAGTTTATGATGATGCAAGCTTTCGGGAAATCTGGATTCAGGATTATAGGATGTGGGCCCTGGATGGGGAATTGGCTAGTAATTCACCTGAGCATATAGAAGATAGAAGCAGGGCATTAAGGTGGAATAATTGCGAGATTATTTGCTGCATTTACTGAGCAGAAGTACAGGCTCGTTATGTTAGCTTCCAGTACGACTTAACCTGTGTTCCACTATTTCACGCGCTCATTAGATAATGCACCTGGACACAATATTTAGTATTTCTTATGTTTGTTAGTAGTACGCTCTTGGACAGAAACATTGGGTATTTCCTCTCAACCTTAGGCTGATTGGTTAGCCAAATTAGTGGATTAGCGACCATTGTTACGGAGATAATTCCTGCGATATATTATTTGCTTTTATCAGACGGAATAACACGTAGAGGACGTAAATGAAAGAGTGCTGTTCATTTTGTTTAGTTCAACAAATTCTAGTTATGAAGTCATATTGTTATTAATTAATATTATTTATTAGTTGTTATTTATTAATCGTTATTATTATTTATATTAGTTCATATTATTAATCATTTGTGAGAACAAATGAGAGTATTCTGCCTCTGTAAGATAATATAGAATATTAAACATTCATGTTCTATAAAAATACACCGCCTGAGATTTCCCTACCAAAATATCTTGCTGATTTTCAGACTCAAAGAACAGGATTAACATCTGTTTACTTGTACCAATATGCTATATGTACAAACTAGTCTATACAAGTGGAATTATTAGTTGTATGGAAATTCTGCGAATATTATCTAAATGTTAATGCCATGGTTGTATATTTTTTTTTGTTAAGTACAGTCTAGCGTGCTTGTGGTTCCTAAATTTTTCGAAGAGCAATCTTCTGTGATGCAGCATTCCATCTGCGTTCAATCAATTCATAGCATGGATTTGCGTTATTTACTTATAAATGTCAATATATTCTGCCAGTGTCATCTGAGTGTCCAAGTCCAGCTGACAATAAATTACATGGGATATTGATCCAAGGCATCTATTTCGCCGGATGGGTTTATTCCCTTCGCAAATTATATTACGGAAGAAAAGGCGGAGATTGCTGGGGTTGAAAATATCCTGCTGTAAGAAATGCCTGCTAGAACAATTTTGGTATCCTTTGAATCACACCTAAATAAAATTTCCTGTCCCCTCAATTACAATTAATGTTAGTTTCTCCCACCCCTCAAAAGACAACTGCTAATGAATGAACCGCCCTTTATGAACGTGCTCATACCCGTCCTATACGACCGTGCTCAAATCCGTACGTTTCGGTGATCTTGTTTCACAAGTTCGCCCAATTTGTGACTAATTGTACAACTGATAACAGATGACTGACGGGTCACAATAAATGCTTCTTCGAATCGGCTTCAGCGGAATATTTTGACAGTTAACATTATTACGCTCTTAAATTCCCGACTGCCGAGATGGTCATAATAATTAGTGATCGTTTGTGTTCTGTCAGCAAATGAACACAAGTATACTGTGGTAATGAAACGGTGTACCAAGAATAATCAATCTGATTATGATGACAAATGTTTACTGGGTTCGATTTGCAGTTTTATAATGCCGATTATCAGGTTTAATTCTCCGATATGAATGTACAGACACGAGCTATGCAACTTCTAAATTGTCAAGGACAAATACAGTTGGACAGGTGAATTATTTGCCGGTGTCATATTATATGTATCCAGTATGTTTGCAAGAGATGGTTTGACAGTTACTGCTCAACATGATATCGCCTAGATCGACTGTGCAAACAGCAAAAGCCCCTAGAAAACAACTCTTGCCAAAATGATCCCCAATCATTCTTAAATTCTGCTTACATTTGAGGGATTATTTCTTATTGTAAACACGTTTACAGAATTCGTATGTCACGTGGTATATTCGTGCAGGACGGGCGAAAAGGAAAACTCAAAGACGTATCTAGATGATGGCGATTTAATGACAGGTGATCGGTGGCATCAACGCACTGTACATTGGTTCAGGTTGTGAAAACCTGGAAAGATAGAACGGCAGATATGACACCCGTCGTCGAACCTGGCGTGAATGCCATAAAGGAAGTTAATCATACAATATTCAGATCCTAATTGGCAACGTCAATGCGATATTACGTTATTTAGTTGAAAAATAGATGCTAAAGAGAAAATAGCATACTTCAACAACGAGAATAAATAACCTTACCTGGAAAGATAGAACGGCAGATATGACACCCGTCGTCGAACCTGGCGTGAATGCCACGATCCTTTCCAGGCACAGGTATTTATACGGTAAAGCGCACGATTTCTCAGAGCCGGACTTCTAAACCGACGCTATTTCAACTAATGGACATTACAATAAGAAAAGTTATTCTCGCACGTAGTTAGCAAGAAAACCGCTATATCAAAATATGCAGGTCCACCGTCAGTCGAGATGTCGGAATAAAAGGCTTTATATAGCGCGACACGTTGGAACCACACTCGACGCGAAAAGGCTGCAAAAGACTGTCAGTTAACATGGGTATACATTGGCGACTGTTACATGAAGGAATGAATGGATGAATGAATGAACGTTCGATACGCTATTAAGTCAGCCCATATACGCCGACATGAACTAACTACATCAGCACCGGATTAATCCCCAGGGTGCTGCGTGTTTAGCCCTATATATTTACAAATCATTTATTGGAGTACATTACGATTGTGACATGGTCCCCGGCAAGGGAAAATATCGTCCCGATATTTATTGAATGACTAACGTACCCAGTCGTTCGACCTTAACCACTCCGGCGGTCTTCTAACTCTGCTAGAGCGTCTAGGAGCAACGATTTCCGGAACAGCATCCCGCTCTGACAACCGCCCTTCTGGAACAGACCGTTCTACATCGACCGTCGTACTCCGGTCACGCACTGGCGTACGTCCTCTCAGGTTTCGTGGACTGAGCACAGGGACTTCCGGTTCTACCCATCTCACCGATTCAGGCTCCGCAGCAACCAACACTTCGACCTCCGAGTCGGATTCTGTTGACGAAGATAGCGAAGGCACCGAACTTTGAACAGCCCTGTCTCTCAAAGGACGAGCTGGTTCCGAGACACTGGGACCTGGAAGCGACTGAAACGGCAACAACATATTACGATGCAGTACACGGGATTTCTTACCATCCTCCCGTTTTACCTTAAAAACGGGAATGCCTGCATTGGGTTGTGCTACAACCACATACGGACACTTTTCCCATCTGTCAGCCAGCTTGTGTTTTCCCTTAAGGCCCACATTCTTCACCAGGACGCGATCTCCGGGCAGTAATGTGGATTCTCGAACACTTGCGTCATATCTCTTCTTGTACCTGGAAGCAGATTTGTTGGCTTCGGCAGAGGCGATTTTATATGCAAAATCCAAGCGTTCCTTAAGATCGGATGCATATACAGCTTTAGGTTTTCTACCAGAACCGTCGTCATTGGGATCTATTCCCAAGTACGCATCAATAGCTAGGCGAAGGTGCCGACCGAACATAAGGGAAAATGGGGAATAACCTGTACTGTCGTGTTTTGTTGCATTATAGGCGTGTACCATGGAAGGAACATATGTTTTCCAATCAGATTGTTGATGTTCTGTGAGCGTTCCAAGCATGTTTAGCAGTGTCTGATTGAACCGCTCACACATACCATTACCTTCCGGAAGGTATGTGTATGAGTTCCGACTCGAAATTACGACCCTGATCGCTGTGGAGCTTTCCCGGAAACCCATAATGCACAAAGAAATTGTCAAATAGAACCCTAGCTGTGGTGCGAGCGGTTTGATTACGAGTGGGAATAGCCTGAGCATACCTGGTAAAGTGATCGGTTATTACCAGTATACTCGAGAATCCACCCTTTGATGTTTCTAATGACAAGTAATCAACACAAACCAATTCCATCGGTTGGGAAGTGGAAATACTCACCAATAAGGCAGTCTTGTTCGAAGTTGTGGGCTCGCAAAATTTTATCTTGCGGGTTACATCGTCCGCAAGGCCGGGCCAGAAAAATCTCGAGCGCACAAGCTGCAGAGTCCTGGAGATCCCCTGCTGGGCTACGTCATCACGAAGACCCTGCAAAACAAAATCTCGGTATTCAGATGGCAAAACTAGTTGTATCAGCTTTTCACCACCCATGTAACACTCACGGAACAGTACCCCATCTTTAAGAACTAGTTTGTCCCAGTCTCTAAGAATTAAGCGAACATCTCTATCTTCTTGTGATTGTACACGACGAGTTGGTTTGTTACCCTGCTCAAGGAAATATATCACTCTACTAATATACTGATCGGCTAGCTGCGATTTTCGCCATTTGACAGAATCAGACATTAGTGGTAAACACACCTGTGCAGCGATGACACACTCAGGGAAACTTACCTCAGTTGCTTGGTTCTCAACAAACCCCAATGATTCCACCACAGGCCTCAAGTCTGCAGTCCGACCTTGGCAGATTGCCTTAACGACATCCATGTCAAGAGCCTCCATTGGTTGATCTCTGGAGAAGCTTGGATGACGTGATAAAGCATCGGCATCCTGATGCGTACGGCCCGATTTATACACTACCTTGAATTACAAGCGTCTAGTCCGTCATTCATAATCCAGCCGTCGTCCATTAGAGAATATCCGCGTCCATAATCCAAAGACCTATTCCATTTCCATATAACAGTATTAGCACCAAATTCAAAAAGACAAAAGTATACAAAAACATAGGCTTGTTTCCTGCAAGAGAGAAGCGGTCAACAGTTTTCAATGATGCCGGCAAGACATCATGATGTTCCAAAATATCAAATCCGTATCGCTGATCAGTATTCTTAATCCATAATATTCGTTATAGAGTCGTCATCTAAAAATGATGTACCTCAGTCACGCTTTGATTGTGACTGTTCATATGAGTACCATGAGGATCTTGAAGTACATGGGCTCATACGGCCCCTAGCCCCGGGTTAAGCGGAATTAGACACATGTTACGAAACGTAGCCCCATAGATCTTGCACGCTACGTTCGTATTTTGCTATCAGCATGCGATATGTATCGCCAAATTTGAGAAACTTTGAGTGGAGGCGCTTGGTGGAATAGCCCTGTTTTATAAGTTTCTGCAACAATGTTTTGTGACGTTGATTAAAATCATCACATTTAACACAGGATCTAGCAAATGCTACTAAGCGAGATATGTATACGCCATATGCAGGTCCCACTGGAATATTACTATCCAGAAAGGGATAGTTTACGATGTCGAAATTGTAATCATCTCTTTTGTCATAAAGTCGACGAGAGAGAATGCCCGCTTCATTTTTATAGAGGTAGAGATCTAAATAAGATGTGCCTGTAGGGCTACCAGCTACGCCAACCAGCGGTGGCCCGTAGCATCAAGTTTAGCAGAGGACAGGACGTATGTTAGGGGATTGTTATCCGTCTGAACGGTGAAGGTACGTCCATATAAGTAGTCGCTGAACTTGACGCAAACAGCCCACTTAAGTGCAAGGAATTCTCTTTTGTGAGCAGGGTAGTTGCGCTCGGCGTTCTTCATTCTTCAGGCCTCGACTGGCATACGACACAACCCGGTCCACACCATCCTGCGTCTGATACAAGACCGCTCCCAAACCGTCTGCACTTGCGTCAACGTGTAAAAGGAATGGAAGGCTGTAGTCTGCATAGGCCAGGATCGGGGGTGACGTCAGGGCCAGGATGACGGTGTCAAACGCTAACTGGTGCTCAGAGTCCCAAACCCACCTCTGGGATCGGGTCGAGTTTCCTTTAGACCGCGACTTCTTTGGTTGTCCTGAAAGTAGGTCATTGAGAGATTTTACAATCTTGGCATAGTTTTGAACATAACGATGATAATACCCGGCAAACCCCAAGAATTGTCTAAGTTCTTTAACATTCCTGGGCCTAGGCCAGCGTTTTAAAGCATCAACCTTATCAAGGTCTGCCTCTATTCCATGTTCAGAATCTATATGCCCCAAATATTTGACTTTGTTTTTAAAGAACTCACATTTGGACGGCTTTACTTTTAGACAATGCTGTTCGAGACGCGCAAGTACATTTTCTAATCGAAAGGTGCTCTTTAAAAGTTTTGGAGAAAACGATATCGTCTATGTAGACTAAGCATTCCTTAAGATTAACATCTCTTAGACATTTCTCCATCAACCGCTGGAATGTCGCGGGAGCATTCGTTAGTGCGAAAGGCATGCGATTGCATTCATAAAAACCTAACGGGCCAACAGAGAATGCAGTCTTAGGCTTGTCCTCCTTAAGTTCCACCTGCCAATAGCCTGATCGAAGGTCCAATTTAGTGAAATACTTAGCTCCAGCCAAACAGTCTAGTGTTTCCTCAATTCTAGGCAATGCGTACGCATCTGGTATTGTCCGCCAATTAAGCTTCCGGTAATCAAGACCAAATCTCAGGCTATTGTCCGGTTTCCGTACAAGAACGACTTCGGAGGAGAAAGGACTGCTAGATTCCCTAATTGCCCCGACAGCTAACATTTCATTTAAATGGTCTCTTACCTCATCCATTATGTGACCATTATTACCCACTATCATGGTATCCTCCGATGTGTCTCTTTGAACGGAGCGTCATTCGTCAGATTTATTTCGTGTTTTACCGTTGATGTCCGGCCAAGATCCAAAGACGACTTTGACATAACAAGAGACCAGCGATTAAGGAGTTCTTCCCCCTGCTCAATTTGTTCCGGGGTAAGATTCGGATTATCACTTCGTAGATCGATTCTAACTCCTCAACCACAGACTTATGCGGATATGTAGGCGATGATGTCATCGATTCTTGTGTACGTAAAGAACCCTGACCACATGGCGGAGGAAGGCCCGACACAACCTGGAGTTCACATAATCTACTTTTGGGACAAAGTGTTATGGTTCTTGCAGAAATATTACATATCCTTACAGACACACGTACAGACGACCCTTTTGGGTTGTATTCAACAACCTGTGGACTAACACACAGGCTGCTGCACAAACCAACATTACCTTGTTCAGCTATGACCAATTGGCTCACCTTGAGAGGGTTACGAACCACTCCCCTTATACTCACCACTTCGTCAGGTGCAATCTTAAGGGATCTGGTGTTGGTGGCACGAACTACACCAATGTGACCATTATTACCCACTATCATGGTTGCCAATTGCCAAGGTCCGGACTCTGTAGCCGCAACAGTGTCTACAAAAAGCCTTATAACATTTGTTCCAATGATCATGGGAACGGTAAGGTTGTATGAAGTGTCTGGCATAACAAGAACGGCAGCGGTTATTATTATAACCCCATTTGGTATCATGAGATCAAACTCAATATAGCCAACGTACGGAGTGAGTGAGTGAGTAGGATTTAACGTCGTTTTCAACATTGTTTCAGTCATATCACGACGGTGCCTACATGTGCCAGAACACGAGCGTGTCCACAGTTCCTATTATTCTGGACACTGATCAGCCCAGTCAGTACAGCACCCGGTCACCCATCCAAGTATTAACCGAGCTCAACGCTGCTTCACTTCGGTGATCTGACGAGAACCGGTGTGCCCAACGGGATGCGCCGTACCCGGCCAATGTACGGAAGGCTGTTACCGCCCGCCCCACAAACTTCAAGTTTGAAATCATTGATGGAAAGTAGTGGCATACGAGACAGCTGTTCAAGGTAATATTTTTGTGAAATAGTAGTTACCATGGACCCGGTATCTATTAAACAAGGACAAAGTTTCCCCCCAGCAATAATTGTGGATTCATTGGGGTCTCCAACCAGATCGCTTACCACGTCCGGGCTTTTGTTACCTCGACCCCCACTTTGCCCATCAGCAGAGGTCGTTAGTAGTTTAAAGAATCGAATGTTTTCGGTCGAGTATCATGGGAATTCCTACCTCTATAACCCCGGCCCCGACCGGGAGAGCGAAATGTGGACTCGTTTGAAGAATCAATTTTTCTTCTCCAATGCGGTTAGGCGTTCCATGACGGTGGTCATTTGTTTGGAAAGGGAGGTTAGGTCAGTGCCTTTTGATTCATTTGTTTGGACTTCCAAGCGCTTTAAACGCTGAACTATTTCCTTTAGTTGTGATTGCATGCCGGTGTCACTAACAATACCAGTTTGTAACTGTTGTTGTGGCTTCTTAGATTTACCCCCCTTTACTTTCTCGGTGTCCGAGAGTTCTTTCTCAACAGCCCTAACTTCACGCAATAATTCATCATGCGTCGATACAGTATCAAACTTATGTCTGGTGGCCGATTTTAGAGTTTCATTATTCAGACCAGTCCAGAACTTATTGCGTAACATGCGCTGCATTTGAGACTCTTCAAGTGGACCCTTATGCCTTGCCTGCTAAAATAAATCTTCCAACCGGCAATTCCACGTAGCAACGGACTAGTTAGGTTTCTGTTGCTCAACATAAAATGACTGTAATAGGGACTCACTTGTAACCACAGTGCCGAATGTTACCTCAAATTTATCCATTATAGAGTCAAGGGTGGCACCCTCGCCTAAATGCAAACATACTCGACTCGCCTCACCCCTCAAGGACTTACGCACCGCTTGTAAGAGTGCATTCTGTGAATACAATTCTTCCTTAACTAGACAATTAACCTCAAATTTCCACAGATCGAACGAACATTCCGACTTTGGAACAGGTTCCGCTCCTGAAAAGAAGGATATTTTAGGTAACTGAACACTATAAGCGGGTTGTGAACTTGCCGGCGGAATGAATGGACCTCGGTTGCGAGGACTACCGAACCCCACAACCGAAGATATTTTATACTTTCCAGTTCTGGACAAATACTCGAGCATTTTCCGTTCGTCCATTTCCGTAAGTAGTCCGGACTCCGGCAGATCATCTTCGTCGCCACTAAAGGCTTTGGTCGCCATATTAGTTTCTCAGAATATGCAATATATACAGAGGACACAATACACTAAATTTCATCTAAGCCTACGATAGAACTTACAGTACACCAATATAAATGAATGAATACTAAAAGATGAGATGGATGAAAATGACGGGTGATGGTATGAAATATTAGAGTTAAATGAGGTTAATGCGTTACGGAACCTACCGGGTAAGCAATCGGAAACCCGCGAAAAGGCGCACGAAGAAAATACCGAGAATACAGTCAGCGGACGAAAATATGTCAGTCGCAATCAAGTCAGTCCACAGGTCAGTCAATCAGTGAACACTTACCTAGATCTACCTATAATAATAAGATTACACAATCTCTAACTAACCTGATAATGCATCATATTCTGCCATTCACTCTGTAGACGGTCTACCTTTATTCCATTTTGACCGCAAACAAGAGCGAAAAGCCGACCTAATTTCGGACATAGCACTAACTAATTAGCGAAAACATTCAAGCAACTTTCCAATATTTGCATTCTGTACCGGCATATAGACAAGGGGAAAGAAGGGGAAAGAATGCCGCATACAGGATACAAACAGCAAAAATACAATACAAATTGATATATATTTATATTCAGTTCAGCATACAACAGTCTCTGCAACTCCCGAGTAGCTGGATATTCAATTGTTCACCGCGCACACGCGTTTCAATGAATAGTCAGCACACCGAAAATTGTCCTAACCCGTATCGCGATTGGGCCCGTAGAATGATCATTCACTGATTATGTAATCACAGAAACAGCCTCGTACGAATGAACACAGCAAATTCTGACACGGCACAACACAGCAATTATTCAATTGGCCAATCTCCACAACACCAATCGATTTGGACGATTGCAAAAACAGTGTAGGTGGATACAATCGATGAAGGACAATTCTTTCGCAGAGCTCTCAACTTCCAATGACAGATGACAACAGCTAGGTCTAATACACCCGCCCCACGTTGGGCGCCATGGTCACGTGGTATATTCGTGCAGGACGGGCGAAAATGAAAACTCAAAGACGTATCTAATTTAGATGATGGCGATTTAATGACAGGTGATCGGTGGCATCAACGCACTGTACATTGGTTCAGGTTGTGAAAACCTGGAAAGATAGAACGACAGATATGACACCCGTCGTCGAACCTGGCGTGAATGCCATAAAGGAAGTTAATCATACAATATTCAGATCCTAATTGGCAACGTCAATGCGATATTACGTTATTTAGTTGAAAAATAGATGCTAAAGAGAAAATAGCATACTTCAACAACGAGAATAAATAACCTTACCTGGAAAGATAGAACGGCAGATATGACACCCGTCGTCGAACCTGGCGTGAATGCCACGATCCTTTCCAGGCACAGGTATTTATACGGTAAAGCGCACGATTTCTCAGAGCCGCACTTCTAAACCGACGCTATTTCAACTAATGGACATTACAATAAGAAAAGTTATTCTCGCACGTATATAGTTAGCAAGAAAACCGCTATATGAAAATATGGCGGTCCACCGTCAGTCGAGATGTCGGATTAAAAGACTTTATATAGCGCGACACGTTGGAACCACACTCGACGCGAAAAGGCTGCAAAAGACTGTCAGTTAACATGGGTATACATTGGTGACTGTTACATGAAGGAATGAATGGATGAACGAATGAACGTTCGATACGCTGTTAAGTCAGCCCATATACGCCGACATGAACTAACTACATCAGCACCGGATTAACCCCCAAGGTGCTGTGTGTTTAACCCTATATATTTACAAATCATTTATTGGAGTACATTACGATTGTGACACATAGATGGAAACCAGACGGTTGAATATAAATTATATACATTGTTACGAGGTTGTATTAAAAATGGAATAATTTAAGAAATCAAATGACTATTAATGTGTTTTGGAGAGCAAAAATACTTTAGTTTTTCTGATTTAATTTGTTTTCAAGGTGGGATGAACCCTGTCGCGGAAACTATCTATACGTCTGAAGGATTGGTTTTACTCCCTATGTCACGCATACTAACAAGATGTGATCAATTACATCCGAGCCCATCAACTAATCAGAGCCTTCATTTCTAAAGTTGAGAAAGACAATGGAAGTGAAATATTTACACATTGAATTTCCTAATAAAATTTGTCACTTAAAAAAAATCGAGAGAGCTCAAGGAGAAAGTAAATGAAACGAATGCTGCAGCTCCTTTTCGAGGTTAATAACCCAATTTCTAATTTCTGAAGAACACAATGGCTTCAACCTAATTGTTTTTTGTTTTTTTGTGTGAGATTTGTGCTAAATTCCTTGACATCAAGTTAATGGACCAGATGACATTGATACAAGTATCGTGTTATTACTTTTTCGGGAGATATATTATTTATTTTGTGCTGCACGACGATTGGGCGCAACCTTTTGTGCAAAATCGCTGATTTTCTCTGTTTGAACAACCATAACCGAGTATACAACAAATTGTTGTATTTCATGCCAATCGAAATAAATATTTGGCACTCAAGTCGTATATCATCACCAATACACACCTTTGTATACGACATCCCTTTGAATTTTCCTTTTTTGCTTCAAGTTAAACAACGATGAACCAATAATGTCCTCGTAAAACCGCCAGTATCGGTTACACTTGTAACCAATGTATAATTGCAGCCTCCATGTTGCAACTTTGATAAACCATGAAAAATATGACATTCATGAAATAAAAAACATCAGGGTCACTCAAAGAAAGAGATAATTGTCACATATTTAACATGTGTGCTTGCCAACTGATTTTTCCCTGATGAAAACCTCGTGACGACGTGCAGCTTTGTAAAACAATTATCACACAGTGTATAACCCTGTCCGGCTGGGATTTATTTATGACGAGCCATCTGTGCCCATTTTTGGCGTGATCGCACCGAGTCGACACGTGTTCTGAGATGGAGGTTGAGCATTTTACAATTTTCTGCGTGTTACTCATCACTTTATGGAAGAAACTGAATGAGATAATGTTCTAGATTTATTTTGGCAGATCCTGTGTCAAATTCAACTCCATAGATCATCTCGTTTTCATCATAATCGTGTTCATGTTAGAAATTTATTAAAACTCTGTCGAATTTTACAGTTATGAAGTTGATTGTTCTTGTGGTATAGGATTTCACATTTTGGTCTGTAGAGTATAAAAAAATAGACTGGTAGTTAATCAGATATGACTGGTACAGAGGAGATAAATATAAGTATTAAGAGGCGAATATTTAGGAACAAGTGTTCATGTCCTGAAATGAGACTGTCCGTATTTTTGTCGAGGGGATTTTTTCGACTGTTCGAGTTTTTGATGAGTTCCTGTCCGCATTTTTGGCGTGCATAGTAAAACGCGAAGTGCAATTACTGTGCACATATACTATAGCAATGCCTAATCGGCACTGATACTAGTGTTCATGTGTAGGGCCGAATGATGACTTAATTATTCCAGTGGGTTTCATATCTCAGAACCCACACTACGGCACCATGATCTGTTTCATTTTCATGTTGTCTTATAGTTTTTTCTAAGAATACCAGAGGAAGAATCATTCCAAGAAATATTCGTAGGCCCACAACCAGTCCACGGAAGATCCACGAAGAAATCCGCAAAGCTCGCAAAGCCTAACATATTTCACTGCCATAAATGTCACTTTTTAACCAAATGAAGGTTCAACCTCCAGCGGCACAGGGACGTACATACTGAAGCATCGTACGGCTGTTCAATTTACAGTAGACCATTCAAAGTGAAATGGTCCAGAGATACACACACCAAATATCGGAAATTCAATTTCCGATATCGGAAATTAGAATTTTCGATATCGAAAATTCAGTTACCGATATCGGAAATTGTCACTGAATTTCCGATATCGGAAATTGCAATTCTAGTTTTCGTAAAGCGTCCAGAGCTTTCATTTTCGATATTGGAAATTCAGTGACAATTCCTGATATGGGAAATTCTATTTCCAATATCGGAAATTGAATTCCCGATTTGGGAAATTCTATTTCCGATATCGGAAATTGTCACTGAATTTCCGATATGGGAAATTCTAATTCCCCATATCGGAAATTCTATTTGCGATATCGAAAATTAGAAGTTCCGATATCGGAAATTCGGAATAAAAAGCACTTTGGCTTGCCATGTGTCGACAGGGACAACACTTAAAGAGCAGTCCCTGTGGACACACTTAAAGGGTTATTTCAACACTTTACGAATAAGTTTCAACACTTTAGTTTTAAGTGTCTCCAACTGTCTCAAAATGTTCAAGTGGAGATCATCTATGTCGTACGACCGCAATAATGTAAAATACAACATCTAGACTGACAAGTTGCTTTGCTTTTGAGATTTGGATTTTGTTTTCTATATCATTGCAAATTCTGAATATACCAAAACTACAGTGCTTACAAAATGAACAAAGAAGTGATTCAAAAATTATCATGCAGACTGTACCCGGCCGGTATAGTATTTTATTTCTTTTCTTTTTTCACAAATTGTATTCGTTGCCAATGTCTCAGTATGTACGAAATATTGACGCAAAGGACGCAGTACATTCGAACCAGAAATCGTCCCCAGTTTGAGGTGCCAAAAATAATCCTTCCCAAAAATAAAATATTACCTACTAAAGAAACATTTTGACTGCATGGCATAAAGATCCACATTTTGTTATACACAGAATAATTCCAAGACATTAAGTATCACGATTCTCGAAGGACAGGGCTGTGAAGTATTACTGCAAAATCGCTAATTTTAGGTGAAGACGTCTATTTCTCTCTGTAAATATATTCATTTTACATTCGAACATAACAAAACTTGCCCCGGTCTCCAGCTACATACTTGAACAATCTCTTGGAACTTGATCAATTTATTGAGACAAAGCATAAAACTAATCCTGCATGGGTATGACTTTGCACTCTTAATATGTTTTCTGTTCGGTTCAACGTCTTCGAATTGCACGAAAGTATACACCAATTCACGGCCTTATCTGAAAATCACGATACTCGCTCGCTTGGAATTATTCGGAGTATACATTTGTATCAAAATCTATTTTTTTCCATAGGCCATATTTTTCATATGTTCCTAGCTCCAGTCACATCCTTTGGGTGGTACGCCATAGTAATATCGAAGGTTTAAATTTACGGGTATATGTATTTTCATTTTTTGATGAATGCATATTTATTTTGGGCGTTCTCGCAAATTCTACCTGTTAAAACATGTATAAATTTACAGTATTGTTTAATATCCTGCAACACCAGCTTCAGGATATGCTGTACCGTATTTCTTGCCAATCTCAATATTTCTATATGCCGGTATTGGCGAAAATGTTATATTTCGTAATTTCTTCGTGCATGTAAAAAACTGCATCCACAGTAATTTTAATTATTTGTTTATATATGTTGTGCAGAACGGAATGTGTTCTCTCAATTTCGGATGAAAATTTAATTACATGTGATTTACATATACCGGTACATTTTTTCATATCTTGCAGAAGCAAATTCGGAAATTGCCGTACCTCGTGCCAATCTCGATATATTGGCACAATTTTGAATCTTGAATTTTCACCTTTTTAAAATGTTTAATTTGGATTGTGAAAGCATACATTTTCAAGTATAAATTGTATTGCCTTCCATCTTAAATTCCAAGTTCGGAATGTACTGTACTTGTCAATCCAGTGGTTTTCTCGATTACAACTTAGGGTGTCGACGTACTTGCTCAAGTTATACAGGCAATTTGTATACAGGTTTTTGTATTTTAAATGCCGACTGGATGAGTTGACTTCATCTAAAATCCAAGTTCAATGAAATCTGCATGTTATACATGGAAGTCGTGGCCAGTTCCAAACATTAGATGATTAAGTTTCGTTGTGATCTAAGGCACTGGCAAACTGAAATCACAATAATTGCACCTGTAGAGGAGATCCAAACTAGTGATCTTCTCCATAGTGTATACCTGCTTTTAGCCAGGAAAAAGAAGGAGAATGGGTGTAAAATGCAAGAGAAATTGGGGTCTTGCATCGTGACATGCAATATTTGGGCAATCATCTTTGCCCTGAAAGGGGCATCGATGTTGTCACTACTGTCTTTCCTTTGTTGGACGATTCATATTTCAGAAGGAGAGTGATATGTGCACAAATAACATCCATATTGTGCATGGAAAATTGGGTAGCACGTCGAAAAGTCGTACAGCGCGATTTCTACCTCTTCACAAAGGCGCACTGTGTCACATCGAAAAGGGGCACAGTAGCAGTTATGAGTGAGCTTTGCGTTTCGACCACTGCTGAGAACGTGGAAGAAAATTACACGCTTATTTCTACATATTAATAATGAAAACTAATACATGAATAAACATATGTCTTTTATGTGCTTAAAAAAGTGATATTATATGGAGAAATATTCCATCCTTTCACAAAATTGCTTATATTTTCTTACCTCACTATCGCTAGAGTGAAAGCATGCGACACTATAATAGCTGTTTTTGTCTGAATTTATTCTCATTACCTTGATTATTCAGTTATGGTCTAGAATTGTCGCCAACACATGATGGTCTCTTGTGCTTGTCTTCCTATCACCTTGAAATGTTGCCAAGATGACAATTGTTTTTGTGTGTCATCAGCGATTGCGTCAGGAAGACGTACAGTTCCATCGTCATAAATATATCACAGGCGGACAGGCTTTCACACTGTAATGTCAGAAAGTATCAGTCGTTTGACTGAAGGGTCATAGGAAGCTCGGACTAGGTCGAAGATAACACTTTCTCAAATGACGGCTTCTGACTGGAAAAGAGGAGCAGACGAACAACGTAGCTCCCTTCAGCGTTTATGGGATATGATGGAGGTATAATAAAATGTGTAATACGCAATTCAGTACGCGTGTTGTTGTTGTTGTTCGTCCGGTTCCCAGCAACCATAATTCGTGACTAGACATTCTCTTATCTATCTACCTACTATCTAAGAGGTAAGGGGTGGGTACAGCCTGAGTTCAATGGTTTACAAACGACCTTATATGACCACTCACTTATCTTACTCACTCACTCACTCATTCAGTCACACACACATACGCTGAGGTAACTCTACCAGGTAGCCAGATCGAATAAGTATGGTGTTCCATTTCGGCCATTTTTGCGTCGCGCGTCGTAGGCGACGGGAAGGGCCTTCCCGTCGCCCTTCCCGTCGCGTTCTTATAATGTTAAGAGATAGAACGCGACGCGACGTCGCCTTTTTTAAACGCGACGTCGCCCTTTCCGTCGCGCGTCGCTTTCATCAACGTGACGGGATGGGCGACGTCGACCACGACGTCGCCCTTCCCGTCGCGTTCTTATAATGTTAAGAAATAGAACGCGACGCGACGTCGCCCTGTTTAAACGCGACGTCGCCCGCGACGTCGCCCTTCCCGTCGCCTTCCGGTATTTTAGGACAAAATCGAGCTGCGCATGCTTAGGAAGCAGCTATTGCGATGTGGGTCGTATGGTGAGGCCGCCATTTCATGAATGAGCTCTGCCACTATCGACGAAGAAAATGTCGGCGTAAATGAATAATGCTTATCCTGCATTATCGTATAGCTTTTAAACGGTGTTAAATATTAGGCCATGCTTGGAATGATACATGTTATGAAATTATCTCTCGGAAAGTCTGTAACTAGCTGTGTTGTACTAGACATTATATTTTCGCTTCCAAAAGATATACGCAACCCCCACATCCGTACACGCGTGTGTGTGTGTGTGGCTTTTATGTGTGCTTTTATGTGTTTGTGTGTTTTCATTTTTCAGATGTCCTTACAGTATACCTCCTTATGTTACTACATTGACCAGGGCGTTGAAAATATCCTTTTATTTACTGCTGTCAAACACTGTATACCTGTACTCAACCTGCCACGTCCCGACAGATTGTAGTAGATCTTTTAATGTGAAATACATATTTCCGACTGCGTGTTTGTCCGAGGGGAAAGTGGTCAAGCAGAGGAAACGAGGCATGTTTAAGCATACAGTTAATAGGGGAGTTCCGAATCACTTTTTACATCTAGACTGCTGGCGCTCGTGTTGTTAAACGTTGAGAGTGATTCTTGGCCTCATTTTCTACGAAAATCTGTCGTCGATAATTGCATGTATACAATTCTCTAATCGAACTTGTAAATCAATGAGAAAATCATGTTCGTCTCAGTTCACCAGCGCGGGCAGTTGCGAATCACTTTGGTAAGAAGCGGATCACGTCATCTAGCGGTCGTTACAGCCGCTGGGAATATGTATATATATATAATTTTTTTGTAAAGCCTGAGTGGTCATCTATCAAGAATATCTCAATAGGCGAAAAATGATGTATCACATGCCTGGACGTTGTTGGATTGCCATTACTGAGGCAGAAATTTTTCATAGACAACGACGGCCTGATCTGTCTGACCATGCCATGTACGGAAATTATCCTCACTAATTAAATTAATTCTCTCAGGATTTCGATAGTTCGTTATCTGTTCACGGACGACACCATTCATTTAAGATTGAACCTGACTAGATTGAACCTTTTGAAGACTATCCGGTTCTGTGACTTAAAATTATTCTAAAGCAGTAACTTAGCCCAAGAGACATTTGTCCGTGTGCAGTCTTCAATGTCACAATTCGTAATCCGGAATTGACATCTCTAATGCCGCATTATGTTACAATGCTGGCGAGTTAAGGGTTATCGCAAATCATTAGATATTGTGTTTGACCATTAATATGATTCAGTCACTGAAATGAATACTGAAATTACCACTTAAAGCCATTTTATTTCTCATAGATTCAACACTTAAGAAATCACACGCGTTTTTGTCCCAGCGTGAATTTGCCATTGCGTGGTACCGGAAGCATTACCTTGCCGAATAGTGAGGTGGGTTAGTGAAATTATATTTACGTAAGTGACAAAAGCGTGATTTTTTCACCAAAAAAGGGTCACTCCCTTGAAAAATGTGTGGCTGCAAAAAAAAATCACAATTGTGACGTAACAGTGACGTCTTTTTGACGTTTATACTTTAAATGTATGCTAAAATACAGAATATCGTCAAAGTAAGGTTCCTGAACTAAACCACCACGGCTTTTCTAACTGTAACAAGCTGTGTACTCAACAGATGTAATTAAGAGTTCAAAATAGTAACATTTTCAGACTGTACGGTGAAGAAGAGGAAACGAGTAGTATAGAAAACAGCAATTTTGGGGGATCGTGGGGTGTGTTTGAGGGACCATCCGTGGGCCGAATGCGTCGTGTGAGGTGTCAAAGTGAAGCTCTCGTGGTTTAGACCACGACTTGAGGGATGTCCGTGTCATCTGTGACGTCAGTGGTGACGTCATCAATAGGAGTAGTACCCAAAGTGGGCATTTTGGGGGATGTGAAGGAAAGTGTTTGGGGTAGAGATGGACCATCCGTGGACCGAATGCGTCTTCTGAGGTGTCATCTTGTTAAATGCCAAGTTAAACGCTTCATCGCCCTGGTGAAATAGCTCAGAAGCTCTGATTTGCCTAGATATTGCATGGAATTGTCACTAATTCATCGAAATGCAGTGACGCCCGTCAACGCCCGCTGTTACACCTTAACGCCCTATCTGGGGGATCGTGGGGTGTGTTTGAGGGACCATCCGTGGGCCGAATGCGTCGTGTGGGGTGTCAAAGTGAAGCTCTCGTGGTGTAGACCACGACTTGAGGGATGTCCATCTGTGACGTCATTGGTGACATCAGTAGGAGTAGTACCCAAAGTGGGCATTTTGGGGGATGTGAAGGAAAGTGTTTGGGGTAGAGATGGACCATCCGTGGACCGAATGCGTCTTCTGAGGTGTCATCTTGTTAAATGCCAAGTTAAACGCTTCATCGCCCTGGTGAAATAGCTCAGAAGCTCTGATTTGCCTAGATATTGCATGGAATTGTCACTAATTCATCGAAATGCAGTGACGCCCGTCAACGCCCGCTGTTACACCTTAACGCCCTATCTGTACGCCTTAATGTCCGTCTGAACGCCTTAGCGCCTTATCTTAACGCCCTATCCTAACGCCCTAACGCGCATAGACCAGTCAATCGCCGGGCTGGGGAAGTAACCAATCAGTGCAGCCATAAGGGCATTCACGGCGTACACACCGCGACATGTAAAAGCATGCAACAAAATGTATCACTATATATGACTCATTATGTCCGTCATAATCTACGTTGGTCGGGATGGCTGAGTGGTCTAAAGCGCCAGTCTTAAGTGCTGGTCCACATATGTGGGACGTGGGTTCGAATCCCACTTCCGACACACACCTTTTTCGTTATTCTTCGCCATGTTGTAAAACCGTTGTACAAATATAGCACTATATATGAATCAATATGACCACGATAACCAGCGTTGGTCAGGATGGCCGAGTGTTCTAAGGCGCCACTCTCAAGATCTATGAAATTGTCTTCCCCGGGGTATGGGTATACTGGTCTGCACATGTGGGTGTGGGTTTGAATCCCGCTCCTGACTCATTTCACTGGTCACACGGAGTCATAGAAATGAGAATGTTGTTGAGATAGTGTAGTCTCTCAATTTCGGGTAAATAAATGTCAAGGGATGTAATCCATTTTAGTAGTACAGAAAGCAGAAACTATCAAGGTTAATTTTTCGGGGAATTTTCTGGAAAACCACTGTTCTATTTATAGATCATCTGGGAGTAGTAGAGAAAGGGGAGTTTCGGAGGTGCAAACAAGCGCGTTTGGAGAGAGGTAGCCATGTTCGCTCTGGCTACCTGGTAGAGTTACCTCAGCGTATCCGGAAGTGACGTCACAGAGGTCATATGCAAATTCTTTAGGTCAACTTGGGGTCGCGGTGGACCAACGCCTCAACGCCTATGTCAACGCCTTAACGCTTCATCTTAACGCCATAACGCCCTAGCATAACGCCTTGACGCCATGATGTAGACAGATCAGAGAACAACTACAAGAATGACAGGTCAATCATGCTATTAACCTCTCCAGTACATCATACCCACGCTGAGGGATCCGCGTTGGGTATGTTTACAATTCAAGAAGGCTCTTGTCCAATTAGAAGCCGTCGTTTGATAAAATTTCATCTTCGGCCAGAATCGCTTTTGGCGTAAGCGTCGTCGGGCAGGCCAGGGTACTGTAACGGCAGCATGTCCTGAAAGACTTGTTTGCGAATTTGGGGTGTAGTAATTGAAATGGTTTATTCATGGGGTGCGCAGGGATATATTTGAGAGATTGAGGTTCTATATCTCATCCAAAGATGGAGTGTAGGGTGTCGTCTTGAAGCTCTCGTTTTGTAGACCACGACTTGGGTGATTCCCATGTCATCTGCGACGTCATTGGTGACATCATCAGTACGAGTGGTAGCGAAAGTTTGATTAGTCGACCAATACATATGGACTGATAATCCCTATATGTACAGACACCACCACACACCACCACCATTACCACCGGGCTTTGACGCCCGTCATCACCTGGTGGTAGCTGCCGTAGGGCGGAGCTCTTGGAGCTCGGAGCTCTTGGAGTCTGAACTTGGAGCTCTTGGAGCGCAGAGCTCAGAAATGACCGACGTCATCGTACGCATGCGCACTCCCCTGTATCCTATAGCCCGTAGGGCATAGGGTACACCAGGGTAGATGAGAGCAAAGGTAATTCAGGCAGGCCATGCCAGCTGATAAAGAGAAGTAATTAGAGTGTGATGTATTAACATCACCAAATATAAGAGATAGATGGCTGTTAGATTCTTGGTATGTGCTTTAGAATAGGTTAACCAGAAGACTATACTGTGAAGTCATGTGGCTCTGTCAGTATGTCGGCACCTCTTCCCACTTCGCTTATATGCGTTGTAATTTTTACCTGTATATGGCGAGATTCTGCTGGTGGACGTTTCGTCCCCGAGGCCCGCCTCTGTACACACTTTTTGGTCTTTGATATATGTTGACATTGTGGGAAGTTGATGCTGGGTCGACATCGGGCCTTACAGACTAGTCTTTTGTGTGAAATGCCGTCATTTTCATCTGACGACGATACAGCTCACCAATCCCCAGTGTACGAGTTGTCACAGCGACACAGCTCACCACTTACCAAAATACGAGTTGTCAGAGCATTTCCATCATAGCTCTCTAGATTTGTATCTAATACCGCTTATGCCGGTGCTAGGGGCCGTGTGGTCATGTCATCCAAGTTGCCACATCAACAGGTACAATGAAAGTGTACCTGAGATACAACACATCATGAATCGTTAGATTCTTGGTATGTGCTTTAGAATAGGTTAACCAGAAGACTATACTGTGAAGTCATGGCTCTGTGAGTATGTCGGCCCCTCTTCCCACTTCCTTTATATGCGTTGTAATTTGATATATGTTGGCATTGTGGGAAGTTGATGCCGGGTCGACATCGAGCGTTACAGACTAGTTTTTTGTTTTAAATGCCGTCATTTTCCTCTGACGACGATACAGCTCACCAATCCCCAGTGTACGAGTTGTCACAGCGACACAGCTCACCAATTACCAATATACGAGTTGTCAGAGCATTTCCATCATAGCTCTGTAGATTTGTATCTAATACCGCTTATGCCGGTGCTAGGGGCCGTGTGGTCATGTTATCCAAGTTGCCACATGAACAGGTACAACAAAAGCGTACCTGAGATACAACACATATCACGAATCGTTAGATTCTTGGTATGTGCTTTAGAATAGGTTAACCAGAAGACTATACTGTGAAGTCATGTGGCTCTGTCAGTATGTCGGCACCTCTTCCCACTTCCCTTATATGCGTTGTAATTTAGTGTATCTCGGTCAAAAACAATAATTCCCAATTTGATGACCATTTTGAATTCATCAAAGCTGGCCTGTTTGTAATATTGTCACGGTATATTTACTGAACATCAGTGTCATGTACCTTTCATGTAAAAGTGTTCACCATATGAAATAGAAATGCGTACAAAGGGTAGGCGGTTGGTTTAGGTCAACACATTTTACTCTCCCGCCCTCCAAATTACATCATAAAACCCACCCCATGCAGAGTTCAGCTTGCAGCCGTAGATTTTTGGGACCTGGAACAATCACAAATCAGCATGCAAAAGATAATACTTTTGTCACAAATGTAACTAACTTCCGATTTTTTTACGGTAAGCCACTCGACTAGAAATGACCGAGAAACAAACAATGCAGGTCGGTTGTTCGACATTCATTTGGGTCCACAGAAACAGACGTTTCAATAAAAATAGAAAGGATTTACACAGATGCTTTATTGCAAGAAATATAAGGCGTTCATTAGGAAAGTGATCCGCAAGTCACCTTGATTCGGAACTCACAAAACTACGGTATAAATTCCCTCCAAAATATACAAAACACGTATTCCCTCCAATACCACAACCTGGATGTGTCGCTGAGCTAATTAGTTTGCACAAGGTTTTTTTTGTGTTGACCAAGTTTGAGGTTTAATAAACCTGGAAAGAAAATACCCACACATAAATGCAAGAAAAGAAAAAAAAACTGGTTACAACGTGTGAAAACATCTTCAGTCATCTGGGATCCTGGAGCTTGCGGGGCCTAGGCGGCCCCTGGACCCTCGCCTTATTGTGCTGTCATAGTATGGTTCCCCCCCCCCCACCCCCCGCTCCAATCTGAAAACTTGTCTACGTCCTTATAACTGCAGGGATTCTTTCCTCAATTTCAAGAAAAATTCAAATCTCGTTGATATGCACTCTTAAAATAATTCATGGATTTCGTTCAGGCCATTTGACGACAATTGTGTTTCAAGGGGTATCTTTTTTTAATTTTTCTTGAAAATGAGGGAACAATCTCTGCAGTTAAGAGCAACTTACTCGAACTCCAAGAATTCGTCCTGAATTTTAAGTTCAATCGTCTAGAACGATCGTGGAAATGCCGGACGATTTAAAGAGTGCATGCAGGCCCCCCCAATATTCAGAGAGGGGGGGCCAAGGACCACTTTGGCCCCCCCAATAATTTCGCTTAACCACTTGGTCTCCATAATAATTTCGCTCAGCAATAACGCCTATGCATGTGCACGGGTATTTGGAATTTACAATACCATGGTATAGCGTTTCCTGTTCTCCTGTGTAGGCCTAATGGTCTCAAACTTGCGACGTATAGCTACTCTACAGAATGCGTTATCGGCAAACTGAGAATTATTCTCGAACTAATGAATGTATAGTCTACCTTCTGGTGATCTCGTGCAAGTAGTATAAATATCCACGATATCTGTTGATGTGAAAGTTCACGAAGGAGTCCTGTGTGTGGATGTGGTTAAATTCTGTACGGTACTACTGTTCTTATACCTGCTCTTACTGACAAGCTCGCTTAATCAATTTGTCAAACATGTTGAATGAATTTAAATGACTTGTATCTTCCATTTGACATGATAAGGAGATATGATAAGGCGGCAATTTGGCCTGTGCGTGGTGCGGTTGAAATCGAAAAAATGTCCTAAAAATAAATGTCTTTTGATGTAACGGCAAGAGAGTATAATATGTGAAAGTTTTAGCTCGATTGCATGATCATTATAGTATGAAATTGAAATCCGCAGCATGTGCTATTTCGTGAAAAACTTGTAGGTGTGTTGTAGCGACTGCCGCGATAATTTTGATCCCTGTTAGGTTAACTTTATTGAATGTATTGAACCTCGTGTTGAAACCCTCAAGATTCCTGCATCGCAAATACATTCAATTAAATGCAATGTCGAAAATATACCAACATCTGTCCAGTGTTTGTCCTATCTAGCTTCAGCGGGAATCCCCGGCCGTGTTCCTCAACTTAATATTCCGTATTAAGATGGCCGCCTCTCCTGCTTGCCGATAAAGAATCATGGTGGCGGACATTGTAGTTGATGGCACCAACAATTTTTCATCCGATTCGAATTTAAATAACGAAAAGTATTATCAATGGCTTCTTCTCTTGCTGGGGTCCCGGTGTTAAAAATAGCAACGGGACACATTCGATGCAGAAAAGACGAAATATTTATCTACTGTCACTGAAATAGGAAACGCACAAGTCGATGTTGAATCAGTTGGACTCTGCATCGATGTTCAGCCTTGTTGATTATAATTTTTTTAGCGTTTCGGAAGAGTTAAAAATAGGAAAACTCGCTGTGAATTATCGCCCCTAATAGGCCTCGGAAATGCTCTAAAATGCGTTAAATGGACGCCAAAAATTCAAATTTTTCCGGGGGAGAACCCCCGGACCCCCCGCTTCGCGGGAGGGGGACACCCCCTCCCGGTCACACCCCCGGTTTGGCCCCCCCCCCCAATATTTAACTCCTTCCGCCGCCCCTGTTCAGTCATTTCTTAGAAGGAGTAGAAAGAACAAAATTCTCACAGTAAAATAACTTCAATTCCATCATAATTTTCTTTTTTTTCTTTTTGGGTGTTATAGGACTATCTCTCTCCGCTAAATTGAAAGCTTATACATCTACACTACTATACAATCTGTCGGGACGTGACAGGTTAAGTAACGGTATACAATGTTGGACAGCAGTAAATAAAAGGATATTTTCAACGGCCTGGTAACTGTGGTCACATAAGGAGGTATACTTCAAGAACAACTGAAAAATGAAAACACACAAACACATAAAAGCACACATAAAAGCCACACACACATACACGCGAAATCCAATGGGAATAAAGAAATTCAAGTCGATGTACGGATGTGGGGGTTGCGTATATTTTTTGGAAGCGAAGATATAATTTGTACAGTATAACACAGCGAGTTGCAGACTTTCTGAAAGATAACAGGCATCATTCCAAGCATGGACTAACATTTAACACCATTTAAAAGCCATACGATAATGCAGGATAATCATTATTCATTTACGCTGACATTTTCTTCATCGATAGTGGCAGAGATCATTCCTGAAATGACGGCCTCGCCATACGATCCACATCGCATTAGCTGCTCCCTAAGCAGGCGCAGATCGATTTTGTCCTAAAATACCGGAAGGCGACGGGAAGGGCGACGTCGCGTTTAAACAGGGCGACGTCGCGTCGCGTTCTATCTCTTAACATTATAAGAACGCGACGGGAAGGGCGACGTCGCCCGCGACGCCCGCGACGTCGTGGGCGACGTTGCCCATCGCGTCGTGTTGATAAAAGCGACGCGCGACGGAAAGGGCGACTTCGCGTCGCGTTCTATCTATTAACATTATAGGAACGCGACGGGAAGGGCGACGCAAAAATGACCGAAATGGAACACCATAAATAAGGCCCCCATCTCGCCAAAGCTCACCTTTGCACTTCCAAAACTTCCCTTTCTCTACTACTCCCCGAGTGCGCAGGTGCATATCACTCCCAATTGACTCTACTCCACGAGTGTTTTAATATGACAGACTGACGGCATTTCCACTACACACAAGTCCAATCATACTCTCCTCCACGAGTACTCCAGTATGACACCTCACAAGGCGTTTCGTACTACGGATGATCCATCTCTACCCCAAAATGTGCACTAAAATGCCCTTTTTCCACTGCATATGCGCAGAATATCGGTATTTCCCCATGAGGGCTTCAATATGACACAACACACGGCTCATTTGGACCACGGATAGTCCATCCCTACCCCCAAAATGTCCAACGGCGGCGCTGGGGGCGGGGGTGGGGGGCGTTGTGTGCGGACGAACCCGCTCAGCGTCCAACCATATACTATTTTTCTATGTTGGACATCACAGTAATCGACTCTCGAATAAGTGAGCATAGGAAACGAACCCCTCTCAAGAAATCATGGCGACGCCCATGACGTTCACCCCAAACCTGCCTGTACACCACACATGCGCAGTCAGATCAATGGCCTCGAGACCCCTCTCATCGTACTCTGCAGCGAGAGACAGGAAGAAAATAGGTGCCACGCTCCATACTGTAAAGAAAGAGATCCATGCCTGGGTTCCCCATTAGGCTGAACATAGTGCTGAGTCTATCTCGGGTACCGGTGAAGGTATATCAAGGTATTCTCAAGCTTTACTATTATGTACGTGCCCCTGGGCGGGATAACAACTTGCCAGCCTTTGCGTGCGCACTGCGTGGTCGAATTTTACCAGAGTCACGGGGATTCCCCTTCCCTCGCTGTCTTGTAAAGGCTATCTATTGCTGTGGTTGGAGATTTCCCTTCTCTCGTTGCATAGGCCATGTATTGCTATGCCTATAACCTTCAGGTGCTTGAGGCAAAGTAGGATTGGGACATTCCCGGAGATGCCATTTAGAATTGAATTGATTGAGGGACCTTTTTCCCTGCGCAAGGAGATTGCTGGACATTGCCGGAGATGTGTAATTAACGCTGAAGTACTGAAGCGCATCTTGGGTCGTATTTATGGGCAGATAATACAGCCCGGCAACAGTTATCTCCCTCTGAATACGATCAAGGATGCTCTTTTACTACTACTCATAAGTCAGTAGTGTCGCCGGGTTTTCATTGGTATAACATTTCAGCTGAACGATATTCCAAGAAGCAGTTTTATTAGTGTTGCCTATTAGGCCTAATAGCCTTCACTCTAACTGCATTTTTACGTCTACGAACAAATTGGTCAGTGGAGCGTGTTACACGAGGTCAGTCGTGAGTAGTTCATACATTTGCGTACACTTCGCCATCCATAAGATGGCTTGCGAATCGTGTGTCTCCATTATTGCGGAGCGATATCCGGTACTTTACCGGATTCTGTTCGGCCTTTATCCGGCGGAGAACAGACTCAAGAAATCTGTTATATTACAGGTTTTCATACCACTTCTGAAACAGATATTGCCTGGGCTTACAAAATATATAGGTATGTATAACTTTGGTATCATCCAAGAGGTGTGGTGGATCTGAAATTTTGAACAAGTAGTTCATCACATGACTCGAAAATGGCGAGTTACGTTGGGTTACTTCGGTAGACTTTAGCTGATTGGCTGACGAAGTCACGTGGTAATGATTTCTGGAAATTCCCTCTTGCAGTTGCCGAAAGTAGGCTGAACATGGATACACACGACCCCAGGGTCAGTCTTACCGCGTATAGATGACCGAGATGGTTACAGGTTGTAGTTTATAAACGGGATCTGGGCGCATATTGACCTACTTACATATCATTAATTTCCGGTAATTTCCGGAAAATGAGGCTCTCCACGAGTGGGGTACCATCGGTCCATATGCGCCCATATCCCGTTATACTATATCGGATATTAATAATGATGCACAGGGGTCAACGGTCACTTCCGGGTCACGTGACAGCCGGGAGTTTTTCCCCTAGTTCCAGTTTTCGCCACCAGGGCAACGAGGTACCTGGCCATAAATACGAGGGTCCGTCAGAGTGTGTGTATCCATGGAGCTATAAATCGGAAGGAGGCACAGATTGGGGTGATGAAAATGTTCCATGTACGATGCCGACACAGCGGGGTATAGCGGATTAACCTGAGGGATTATAGCTGGCTCGGCCATGTCCGCCGTTGATTCGGTAGCATTCGATTTCATGCGCATGCGTGCCATGGACTTGCTGTCGACCTATTAAGCTTTGTGTATTCGAAGTGGCTATTGCCAATTAACCTCCCGTTGTGTTGATTACCATCAGGCGTAGTTTGTGTAAAAAAAGTTTTTGAAGTTTTGAAAAGCCTTAGATCACTTGAATTACTTTATATTTTATCAACATGAGAAGTTCCATGAGTAGAAAACCGGATTTTGTAACGGAGCGTACACGTGCCCGGTTAATGATTTTTGCAAGAAGTACTTGTCCGTACTTATGTCTTTTATTTGATGACTGATTCTCAGCTTACAAATGCAAATGAAGTTGTATAGCATGGGATATAATGCAATATAAAAACAAAACCTTATAATAATCTCTTTGTCAAGTATACCAAGAAGATTGTGTGCAATAATCATGATAACTGAAACAAATTATATTCTAAAGCCTACCGATATCAGATAAGTAATTCATATTCCAAGACTTGTATATCTGTAAGATGGATTGAATTTTGATTAATATTGTAGTTTAAGGGCTCCTTCCCATACGGGTTTCGCAGCCCATCAACTCAATGTTTTATTTTAATTTCACGGTAATTTCTTAGTTCATTCAATATATTTACAAGCGCTATATTTTAAAATAAATAAATAAATAACAAGGAGAGAGCGGAGGGAGATATAAATAGAAGAGAAGAAGAAGCGACTATGTACAATTTCGTCCGTCAGTTTATCGGTCAGGTTATACTGGTAAATATGTGTTCATTATACATTGTAATTGTAATCGCGTGGAGGATTCCTTTGTCTTTGTACCCATTCGCATGAGGTACAATTCCACAACATGAAAACAAGAACCTTATAATAATCTCTCTGCGAATTATACCGGGAAGATATGTGCAATAATTATGATAAATGGAAGCTGATTGTGCCAATTGTGTATTCGCGGATTACTCACCGAGCAATCAGCTCCCATGGGGGTATACACAAACGGACGCCGGGTCATTACTTAATAGCTTTTTTGAAGCATCAAATACAGAGAAAACGCCGAAGTAATGCTTACTAAATCCCATTTTATTCAAATTGAGGTAAAGCCTCCCGGAAATGCTAAACACGAGGATATAGATCTGTTTACGATCTTTAACATAAGCATAACTTTTTCACGATTTGAAATGCGGAAAGTGGGTTATTTTGTCATTGAAAGTGTGCAATTTTCATAGTTTGGCAGAAGTCACCATGTATTTCAAATGGAGAAATATGTATATTTTCAATCGCTAATTTTGCACGAACGGGATAAGCCTCCCGTAAGAACCATAGATTTTCCGATTCCCTATACTAATAGCTACTCGCTCACATTTTTGGGTCATGTTTGGAAATGCGGAAGTTAGCATAAAAGGAGAAAATACAATATAGATAGAGAAATGACAGCCTGTTTTCAAAGTCCCGTAGCTCAGCACCAATAAGACATACAGCCATGACTCAAATATTGTGATAACGGAAATTATTTCAAATAAATAAACATGACATATGCGCATAATTTTCACTTGGTGATTTTAATTTGTGGAGACTGCGCATGATGACACCTCACTTCACGTAAAGGCTGAGGCAACATGTACTCTGTGTGAAAGAACTACAATGAAAGTATCAAACAGCAGCAACAAATATTTTTGGGGATTTTTTTGCACCGAGTAGGAACGAAATTACCTCTGTTGTTTTATTGTTCCCCGGCCGCAGCCATGTGCGGCCGTGTTGGCTATCTCACATCGGAGCAGTGACGTCGTGTCACCTTGGAGCTCTCTACTTCGTGGAGTTAGAAAACGCAGTAAGCATGTAAACATGTTATCGAAGACCCAGATTTCGACACTTCATATAATATGCCTATCTCTCAGTGTCTCTGTCCCGCCAAACAGTAATAAAATTATTTTTACCTCACTTAACAGTTCCACACTCTGACGTTTCTGAATCGATGTTGTTGACCTCGGTGTCTTTGATCTACGACGCGACAATCCTGTTGAGATTGCATCTTCTTTAATTTCCTTCGCCTCCTTGCTCTCCTGCTGGTAGCCAAGTTGACATGGCTTCGTTCGTTCCTTTACTACGCCATGATGCCTCTCAATGCACTTACATGTACACTCCGGGATCACACGGCTCCGTGGGTCGTTCGGCTCTATCCGGCAATAAAACAACCCCTCTCAGCTCTCTGTCCATTTGTTTTATCGAGTTCGGCAAAGAGTTGGATTGCCGTACACGTGAAGAGCTCATCCGTCTGCAGTCAGTCTTCAAACATCAACGGTCGGTTGAATTCTTCGCCATTATATTCGTACGTGTCACGTGATCAGCAACGTATCGTACGCACGTGATCGACCGTACGAATATAATGGCGGAGAATTCAACCGACCGTTGATGTTTGAAGACTGATTTCAACCGACCGTTGATGTTTGAAGACTGATTGCAGACGGATGAGCTCTTTACGGCAATCAAACTCTTTGCCGAACTCAATAAAACAAATAGACAGAGAGCTGAGACGGGTTGTTTTATTGCCGGATAGAGCCGAACGACCCACGGAGCCGTGTGATCCCGGAGTGTACATGTAAGTTCATTGAGAGGCATCATGGCGTAGTAAAGGAACGAACGAAGCCATGTCAACTTGGCTATCCTGCTGGGCGTCAACATTAGCCTTCCGTAGAGGTCAGGTTGGAAACATTCGGCTTTAAAATAGACTGAAGACAGCACAGATTTCTCGGTCTAGTCTGCCGATGTCGTGCAGCCACTGTTTAAGAAGATCCGGGTTCCCTAACGGGAATCTGTGTAATGATAACTTCTCCGACTCTAGCAGAGGAGAACCCGAGACGGATGTATTTTGCTTGCCATCACTGCATGCGCCCTGACAAGTTTCAGCTCGGTAAACACTTGCTGGAGACACGCAACACAGTCAAAACACGCTTCAAACAACCGAGCTCTCCACCTCAGCCATTACAATTCATGTTACAGCAATGCCACAACAAAGTGATACTACGTCACAGGAAAATATCACGTGCTACGAACAAGCGTTTTCATTGGCGCAAGGCTACTCAATAGACGAACATGGCCGACCCCAGTCGATTGTTGCACCAGGCAATTATTCCGGTGTTTGGCAAAAAAAATTCGGAAGAGAAAAAATCACCAAAAATATTTGTTGCTGCCAACTGATACTTTTAATATAGTTCTTCCACATAGCGTGTATGTTGTCACAGCCTTTACGTTCACTTTAACAGAAAGGAGTCGCAGGATCAGAGAGCGGCATCGTACATATTTGATATTTTGGAACATCATGATGTCTTGCCGGCATCATTGAAAACTGTTGACCGCTTCTCTCTTGCAGGAAACAAGCCTATGTTTATGTATACTTTTGTCTTTTTGAATTTGGTGCTAATACTGTTATATGGAAATGGAATAGGTCTTTGGATTATGGACGCGGATATTCTCTAATGGACGACGGCTGGATTATGAATGACGGACTAGACGCTTGTAATTGAACATGAAAGAGACACAGCCCAGCTGGATGGCTATTCAAAACACAAAAGCTCAGCGGGCGTGAGGGCTGGCCAGTCAGTCCTGGCTTGTGGAACAGTGCCTCCTTTCGATTTATAGCTCCATGGTGTATCGCATGTCATTCTCAAACAGGGTCCCCGACAAAATCGCCAGCACTATGTCCAGCATAAATGGCAAGTGGGGAACCCTCAGTTTCTCAACAGAGCTCAATACACGCGGGTCTGTCCGTATTAGCACGAAAAAAAAAACAAATACACGAAACCATGGGAAGTAAGACTTATAGTAATAAACATAACCTATAGGTGTTGTACGATGTTATTATGACGAGTCTATGATCAGTGCGACCCCAGGGTCGAGCGTTTATTGTCCATTATGTCTCCGCAAAAAATAAACATACAAAATGACGGCGCTTGCTGTGGGGATTCCCCTTCTGACATCACTAGATCGATCGCGCTGCCCTCTGGAGGCGAGGAAGACAACTCTAACAGGGCGAACCATCTGTGGGGCAAATTCTGGGTGATCTCCGCTGATTCGAACATTTGCATCTATACGGGGTGGTCATTTTTTTCTTCTGGATTTTACTATGAGTTGTGGGGTCTTGTTTTCTTCCTCTCACCACGTAGAACACGATGGGAGTGGTCTCGGAGCTAAGCGGTGATTTTTTTTTCAAATTTCAGGTAGATCTGGACAGGTCCATACTGGCTCAGTGGAGAATGTTGGTCCTACTGGGAAACCTACTCCTGGACATTTGCAGTATGGGTTGTGGGATCTTGTTTTTCTCGTCTCACCACGTAGAACACGATCGGAGGGGTCTCGGAGCTACGCAGTGATTTTTGTTTAAAAGCTCAGGGAGGTATGGGGTGGGGGATAGGCCCTAGGTCCATACTGGCTCAGTGGAGAATGTTTGTCCTACTGGGAAACCCACTCCTGGACATTTGCGGTATGGGATGTGGGATCTTGTTTTTCTCGTTTCACCACGTAGGACACAATGCTAGGGGTTTCGAAGCTAAGCGATGAAGTTTTAGAAATTTTATTGGTCCGAATTGACCGAATGGGGTCTTATGGTGAAGCTCTCGTGGGTGAGCGTCGGATTGGACTGATGTTTAGTCCGGTTTCATCATTCTGCGCATGCGCAGTCTGGCCGAAGTATAGAAAGCAGGCGTTTTAGAGGGTTTGTTGAGTGATTGATGGACCATCCGTGGTCTAAATGGACCGCGTGGGGTATCACTGTGAAGCTTTCGTGTGAATATATTTGCCCTTCGGGGAATTTTCTGGAAAAACCCCTGTTCTATTTATAGAGCACTTGGGAGTAGTGGAGAAAGAGGAGTTTCGGAGGTGCAATGGAGTGCGTTGGGAGGAGAGAAGGGCCTTTTCCATCCAGCTACCTGGTGGAGTTACCTGTGAGTGAGTGAGTGAGTGAGTGAGTGAGTGAGTGATCGATCGATCGACTGCACAGAATAACGTCAGTTCCACGTCACACCCATCCAATCGGACGCTCGCCCACGACTGCTTCACGATGACGTCTCACTCGGCCCAATCGGGCCACTATAGGTCCACCTAGACCCCAAAACGTCCACCCCAAAAGTCACTGGGGTCTAATGTAGGGGCAGATAACTCTTGCTGGGCCGTCACGTGACCAGAAATGCCCTAATGGTGTACAAACGACCTTATATGACCACTCACTCACTCACTCTCACTAACTCAATCCCTCACTCACCGTCGTTAGTGCGTCCATGCGTTAAAACGGGCGTTGGCGCGCCTCACTCACTCAATCACTCACTCACTCATTCTCTCATTTACAGGAACTCTACCGGGTAGCTGGATGGAAAAAGGCCATTATCTCCTCTAAACGCACTCCATTGCACCTCCAAAACTCCCCTTTCTCCACTACTCCCGAGTGATCTATAAATAGAACAAGGGTTTTCCCAAAAATTTCCCCGAAGGGCAGATATATTCCCACGAAAGCTTAACACTGATACCCCACACGGTCCATTTGGACCACGGATGGTCCATCAATCACTCAACAGACCCCCTAAAATGCCTGCTTTCTATATTACGGCCAGACTGCTCATGCGCAGAATGATGAAACCGGACTAAACGTCAGTCCAATCCGACGCTCCCCCACGAGAGCTACACTATAAGACCTCATTCGGTCCATTCGGACCAATAGTGGTCCACCTCGACCCCGAAACGGCCAATCCAATGCACTTTTTCTACTGCGCATGCGCGGAATGCAGTGGGATGTTCCCCCACGAATGCTTCACATTGATGCCTCACTCGACCCAATCGGACCACTGGTGGTCCACCTAGACCCCAAAACGTCCACCCCAGCGCTACTTGCGCATGCGTAAAGTGACTTTTTCAAAAAAATTCACCGCTTAGCTTCGAGGCCCCTACCATCGTGTTCTACATGATGAGACGAGGAAAACGAGATCCCACAACCCATACCGCAAATGCCTAGGAGTGGGTTTCCCAGTGGGACAAACATTCTCCACTGAGCCAGTATGGACCTGTCCAGACCTACCTGAACTTTTCAAAGATTTCACCGTTTAGCTCCCAGACCCCTCCCATCGTGTTCTACGTGGGGAGACGAAGAAAACAAGGTCCCACAACCGATAGTAAAATCCAAAAGAAAAAAATGACCACCCCTATACCCCATACTCGCATTCCCCGTATAAATGCAAATGTTCGAATCAGGGGAGATCACCCGGAATTGCCCCACCGAGGGTTCGCCCTGTCAGACTTGTCTTCCTTGTCTCCATAGGGCAGCACGATCGATGCCGTGATGTCAAAAGGGGAATCCCCACAGCAAGCGCCGCCATTTTGTATGTGTATTTTTGCGGAGACATAATGGACAATAAACGCTCGACCCTGGGGTCGCACTGATCATAGATTCGTCATAATAACATCGCACAACACCTGTAGTTTATGTTTATTACTATAAGTCTTACTTCCCATGGTTTCATGCATTTTATTTTATTTTTTGCTAATACGGACCGACCCACGTGTACTGAGCTGTGTTGAGAAACTGATGGTTCCCCAATTGCCATTTATGCTGGGCATAGTGCTGGCGATTTTGTCGGGGACCCTGTTTGAGAATGACATGCGATACACACACTCTGACTGACCCTCGTATTTATGGCCAGGTCCCTCGTTGCCCTGGAAGCGATAACTAGAACTACGGTGAGATAACTAAGGGCTGTCACGTGACCCGGAAGTGACCTTGGACCCCTGTGCATCATCATTAATATCCGATATTGTATAACGGGATCTGGGCGCATATTGACCGAGGGTACCCCACCCGTGGAGAGCCTCATTTTCCGGAAATTACCGGAAATTAATGATATGTAAGTAGGTCAATATGCGCTCAGATGCCGTTTATATACTACTGTTGTGTTATATCAGGTTGTCATTGATGAACGGATAGGATAATTATCTATAAATTAATAAACGGTTGACCAAACTGTCCCATATTTTGACAAAGCAACAAACTCAATTCATAGAATATATCATCATCAAGAATAGATACGTTTGTTGTATATAACCATATGGTTATGGTTAAATTAAACGAGCTCCAATTGGCTGATTTCGGTCAGCTAGGTAGCATCAGCAGGATATTCGAAACAAACTTTTAATGTCTGCTCATCACACACAATTTACTGTCTAACATATGTGTATCCTCCTGTTTCCTTCCTCTCATTGCCCAACCTATGGAACACTGGCCAGTGACCAACCTGATTAAACCCAGATCTTAAAAATCCGCTCCCTTAATCAGCGACAAGTCAGAGACGAGCGGGTTTTTGTCGGGTTTACCAAGGGTAAACCCTACATTAGTATCACTCTTCAGTTTTTCTTTTTTCTTCTGCACATGTGTAGTTTTGATCTCCTGCCCGGAGACTGTTCTCATTTGATGCCCCTTACAACATTCATAAAAAAGTATCGTTCTTCTGTCTGACAGTCATAAACATATTTACAATGCACGGTAGCTTGTGCATTTAACTTGATAATGTGAACATTATCGCAGTAAAGTTGATCTTTCCAATTTCTTTTAAAATTTGCCTTTCCATTCTATTTTATCCGGTATCATTTGTTACGGCGGGAAGGGTCATTCTCCACGGTCCATTCTCCACACCCGATGTTGATCAGATCTATCGTTGTTCAGATCAGGCAGTTCGTCTTTGAGCAGTGATTGTGGTTAAGTTTATTATTTATCACAGATGAGTTCTTTTCAAAAGCTTACTTCTCTATAATGTAGACAAATTCGTAATTATCTGATAATCAAAGTTGTGCGTCAACAACCTGACTGTGTGGGGAGTGATAGCACACCGACAGGCGACAGTGACCGTGCAGTCTTGAAGAAGAATTTTTTTGCAGGAAATAAATGACGGTGGAGTTGATATATCTGGGGGTGTTAAAAGCGAAACAGTCTTGGAGCTGAAGCAATCTTGAGTTGATCTATTTTGCTGAAAACGGGAGTTGAAACAGGTATTGAAAACAGGAGTTTGAAACAGGTGTTGAAACAGGTATTGAACTGAAAGAAAAAATTTGAACCATACACAGTAAACTACTGCATATAACAAAATGGGAGTTTCTTTGGAACAGTATAGACTTTGCATCGGCAAACATAATATTATTTGCCACTCTATACAAAGTAAGTTATCACAGCTTATGCTTCCAATTATCTATGCATTTCTACATTACTATATCTTAAACGCCACAGTGAATACAATTCAAGTAAACCCGACATCAGTACTTTAAGTACTTTGATTAAGATCTGGTATTAATCAGACTGGTAAGTGACAAGACTGAAGACAAATCAACCATAAGTGCTAAGAAATGTTTTTCGGGCTGTTTGCATTTATTGTATGCCGACGCGTTTCAGGCACAGTGGAAGCAACACGCTTAAAAGTAAAGTGTTGAAACTACACGTAAAGCAGTCCTCGCCATGAGCAAAATGGTGGGAGAGGGCAAGATCGCTCTCCTTAATCTGGATGGGCGAGTGATCGCTCATCTAGAAATCGCTCTCATGGGATGTTTGGGGCGAGTGAATGCTCACCTAAGGCGAGCAGTGTTATTTTAGCAGACATTTTGGTATTCCTTTGAATCTTGCAATAAATAAGACAATACATAAAATACTCCACAAGAGTGTTTGATTTATATTTGTTCCAAGTCACAATTAATAATTAATTAGTTCGTCTTCAAAACTTGCACACAACTTGCACCATAGGGGCCTACATAGTTGACATTCTGCCGACTGTCTGCCTCCACTGTTCTGTAACCGATATGTAACTGAACCGCCGTGCCCCAGCTTTTGAAAGTTTTCAGTTCTACCCGGTTCCCTTTTAGTTGTTTTGTACTGCCGGTATGACTGTTCTGCCATGGTAAATGCCAACAATGATGTGGAAAACTTCAATGAAACGCAAGAAGGTATACAACAGACGCAAGTCAAAGAAAATCGCCAACTGACAGCAAAACTGGCGATCTTCAAATTAATCCTCATCTATCCCACAGTGCATCGCTGGGCCTTCGGTAGACTCGTACCTAGCCCTCAACTCACACGCACCGTTGGGGTCTAGTTAGCGGCAGGCATTTTGTATTCTCTGATTGGCTGAATTACCGGTCTAAATCTAGACCGGTAAATAGACCAATGTCAATATGTGTTGTTGTTGTTGTTCGTGTGTATCAAGTGACCAGTACTCGTCTATGGTGCGATAAAGGGCCTTGAGCGCTACGGCCACCAATCCACCAAGTATTATATAGATCCTTTGTAAGATTTGATGAGCGATGAGCGATTATGGTAGGTTTCCTAAATAAAGCCCTCGCTTCTACGACTACCACGACGTCCAGCAAGACGGTACATCTTCGGAAAATTTATGACCTATTCCAAGGTTCTTAGCGTGACATGTACATGATCAGGTCAGGGGATTTGCAGCATTTCTGTTCTTCATTCAATACATAGTACTGTTCATACGCCCTATGATATGTACTTTTGTTGCTAACATTATGCAAGTTTTGTTGTTAAAAAAATAAAACTGAACGTACTTGTAGGCCTACTCGTTTGAAGCAGCAGACATTATATAAATTTAGTTGACCTAGATTCTGCATTGAAGATCAACCATTGAAACGCGGAAAACAACGAATTACGTCAATTATACAGTATTTTCGCCTTCATGTTGTCTGATCGTACTAGTCTTGTTTATCTGATGATGCTAAACAATAATGATCTTGTGAATTAACTTTGTGATAGGCCTAGGTCATAAATTTTCTGAAGATGTACCATTTTGCCGACGTCCAAACAAGCATGGAGGGGCATTGTGGGTGGAGAATACCATGGGCCAATCACTGTGCAGTGCTGATTTAAAATGCCTGCCGGTAACTAGTCTTCATAGAGCGATAGCGAATTGGAGCTGGGTACGAGTCTAGGCCTTCGGTTGTGTATGTCGCGCGGTGAACCGTGGGATAGATCAAGAAATAAATTGGAGATCACCAGTCTTGCCAACTGACGACTGTTACCAGGTTACGAGCCCGTGACGTCGCGTTATTCTACTGCGCATGACAGTTGTCTTACTTCCGCTTCCTTTGCAAATCGAAACCGCAACCACGAAATCCAGTGAATGAAAGGTGACGAAAATACTGCCGATATAGACTGAAGAAATAAATATTTTTCTCTCGGATTTGGCGGAGCGACGAATCGCTCGTCTTGCGACCTCTGGGCGTGTGTGGAGGAGAAGGGGAGCGATCGCTCGCCTTTCATGGCGAGGACTGTAAAGCGTTGAATTAACCCTTTAATGGTGTCCAGACATTTGCGTACATTTCGCCATCCATAAGATGGCTTGCGAATCGTGTGTCTCCATTATCGCGGAGCGATATCCGGTGTTTTACCGGATTCTGTTCGGCCTTCATCCGGCGGAGAGCAGACTCGAGAAATCTGATAAATTACAGGTTTTCACACCACTTCGGAAACAGATATTGCCTGGGCTTACAAAATATATAGGAATGAAGAACTTTCGTATCATCCAAGACGTGTGGTAGATCGGTAATTTTGAACAAGTAGGTCATCACATGACTCGAAAATGGCGAGTTACGTTGGGGTTACGTCGGTAGAGTTTAGCTGATTGGCTGACGAAGTCATGTGGTATTGATTTCTGGAAATCCCCCTTGCAGTTGCCGAAAGTAGGCTGCAAATGGATACACACGATCCCAGGGTCAGTCTTACCGCGTATAGATGACCGAAATGGTTACAGGTTGGGTGTCCAGAGTCACTGCTCTTATACCGTCACTGCTCTTATAAGTGGACGTCCTTAATGGGTTATTTCAACACTTTAGTTTTAAGCGTGAATTGGTGATTGGAGAGGCCACTATCACAGCACAATAGGCGAGGGTCCATGGGCCGCCTAGGCCCCGGAAGCTACGGCCGGAGACGCGTTCTAGAGAATTTCCGAGCAATAAAACAAGAAATCTTCGCCTCTGTAAACTATACTTGTTTGGCCTGTTTGTTGTTTCCCACAACTTTTTTTTTAATATTCGCCGTCCAGCAATTTATGATGCCGTCCATTAAATAATTTCCGCGTCCATAATCGAAAGACCTGATTCAACTACAGCATTAGCACCAAATTCAAGAAAAAAAATATTCATAGTATACATAACAAGAGCCCAAGGGGCTTCAATATACGCCCGTATATCTGGAATTACATTGGTCCAAATTTCAAGGTTGTTTACTAGCCTTGATTCCAATTGGTAGCTTATCAATCCAGAGAAAGGTCTACAATTTCGTGCTTCCGACAATGTAAAATATATCACATCTTAGACTGAATGATAAACTAAAATGAGCTTACAGTAACTCTTGGTAACAAGTTGACCTTGAATCAAGAGTCAAGAGCTCACATATCTAACACTGAAATCGACAATAGTCAAACACAAGAAAATAGTAGTTTTTCTGCAAATGGATTCCTTTCAGGCGAGAATTTTTCATGAGCAGGGCTGCACAAATTGCGCGAACAATAGGTTTGGTTACGCAATTTTCATTATGTGTAACCCATTTTCAGTTCAGTTGAATTACGGATATTAACCTGTATACAATAGAGATGGGTTATGCAAATCAGAGAATGGTTACCCAAAAAATTTTAGCATAACCCATATTTGTGTTAATCAGGATTTTCAATTTGTGCAGTTCTGATGAAGGAAGAAGAAACTGATGACGTAAATATTTGTTCTTGTGTTAATAAACAGGTATGAAGTTCATAAAGGACCCCTCTCCCCATTAAATTAGTAAATGTATGGTTTTAATTTCACAACAGTTTAACTAAATGTACCTGTTTCAAACATGGGAGACAACTCCACAGGACAAATGCCATCTACATGTATGGGAGAGAACTCTGAATATTCCAACCTACATATAACACAGAGTCAGCTAAACTTGATTCAGTTTTGGAAGACTGTGACCTTGACCTTTGACAAATTGATCTCAAAATGTATGGCTCCTCTTTGCCATGCGAGTAAGGTATACTCAAAGTTTGGTACCAATACATACCTTGAAACTAGAGACATCGCATGGACAACAAATGTTAACGGATGAATGGACAGAACGCAACATCGCATTACACAACTTCGTCTTCGACAGGCATATGAAAATGTGACTTAATGATTTCTTGATTTTGAGGTCACAGTGACCTTGACCTAAATTTTGGTACACGACACATCGTCTTCCCTCAATGTATCAATGGACCCAGAAAAAAATCATGATTTTTATGAATTTCATGATTTTGGGGGTCACAGTTACCTACACTATTGACCTTGACCTAAATTTTGGTACTTGACAAACCGTCTCCCCGTAATTTCTCAATGGACACAAATAATCATGATTTTTAACAATTTCACGATTTTGGGGTCACAGTGACCTTGACCTTTGACCTTGACTTACATTTTGATATGTGACACATCATGCCCCCCTAATGTATCTACTGACACAAAAAAAATGTTATTTTTAATAATTTCCTGATTTTAGGGTCACAGTGACCTTTGACCTTGACCTTTTTTTTGGTATGCAACACTTCATTTCCCCCTATTTAATCCACTCACAAACAATTAGTAATTTTTAATGATTTCCTGATTTTTAAAGGTCACACTGACCTTTGACCTTGATTCTGGGGTCACAGTGACCATGTCTATTGACCTGGACCTAAATTTTGGTACATGACAAAATGTCTCCCTGTAATTTCTCAATGGACTAAAAAAATCTTAATTTTTAACAATTTCACGATTCTGGGGCCACAGTGACCTTGACTTTGACCTTGACTTAAATTTCGGTAGGTGACACATCGTGTCCCACTAATGTATCTACTGACACAAAAAATTTTATTTTTAATGATTTCCTGATTTTTCGGTCACACTGACCTTTGACCTCTGACCTCGACCTACATTTGGTATGCAACACATCATTCCCCCCTAGGGCATCCACTCACCAAAAATTAGAACTGTAGATAGAAAATTGTCAATGATCAATGATTTCCTGATTTTAGGCAACAGTGACCTTTGACCTCTGACCTCGACTTTGGTACGCGACACATCGTCTCCACCTAGTGTATCCACTCACAAAAAATTGCAACTGTGGATAGAAAACATTCACAGATATAGACCGGACACGAACACTTCAGTGCTTTTCTGTTTTTGAGGCCAGTGACCTTTGACCTCTGACCTCGACCTTGATTTTGGTACGCGACACATCGTCTCCCCGTAACTGTCCCAGATATAGACCGGACACGAGGGACAGACGGACGGACGGACGGACACACGGACAGACGGACGGAAACCGCCATCACATAATACGTCCGCCTTTTGGCGGGCGTATAAAAAGGCAAGAGAGAAGGGGTCGATAGTTTTCAGTGATGCCGGTAAGACATTATGATGTTCCAAAAGTATCAAATCCGTATCGCTGATCAATATCCTTAATCCATATGATTTTCGTTGTAAAGTCGTTATCTAGAGTATGTGTATCTCAGCCACGCTTTGATTGTGAGTAGTGGGAATAGAGCAAAAGTCGTAAAAGTGAGGCTTAAAAAGTGATGCTGTGACATGACCTGACAACGACGTGGCAATGACGTCACATCCGCTTAATGATGCGTTCGAACAAATGTTTCTTTTGTGCTATTGCTTTGACATACGCCGCTTTCCAGTTCATGCCCGAGGTTTTCAACATCGACGCTGTTCATTCGATTTCCATATGGACCGTGTCCTTGTCCAGCAATTTTATATGGGTCAGGAGGTCGACATCCTGCTGACGTAAAGACCGTCGTAGTCTGGGTGCCAATACGTTATGGGCTGAAATTGCGGCTTCCTCTTTCGAATACCCTTTGCGGTGAAACTTGTTTCCTGTGGCCTCCAACGTCTCGCCCATCTCGGCGTCCATACTAGCTTTGAACAAATCCTGCCATAGCCTCGAGTTCACGTTGTGCTCATTCCCTTGTACGGGTTTGGGTTGGTCCTTCACGGTTGGGTGATATTCCGAGACTGATGGTATAAAGGGGACCCACTGTATGGGGGCGGATTGCTGCTGCTAAACGGGTGCTGCCAGGTGTGGACTCGATGGATGGTGTAGGGGTATATGACGTTGTGGTGACCCCTCGCCGGGTAACAGGTGGGTCGTCAACCGGTGATCTTCGGGGGTATGAGCTACGAACAGGTAGCCATACGGACGACTTATCGCGCCTTGAAATGGTCGAAGCTCTGGAGATAAATTCCACTACCAAACCACGGATTTCTGATATGTCGATGGGATTTGAGAACAACACAAAGTATTGGCTGTTCAAAGGCAATATCTCTGGACGCCTTCCCTTGAGGAAAGAGATTCTGGGTCAAATAGATGACGGACAGATTTCGATGAAGGGATCCTTTGGTAAACAAGTCGGCAACGTGTGAATTGTCCTTGGCCGCACTCATCAGATCATCCAGCACTACCACGTTGGTCTGCTCGGGGTCGAAGAAATACGCTTGATCAATATCGTGGGGAATCCTGGGGGCGAAGCTCACATTCTGTAACTTTGTAGTTTCGTAGGCGGGCTGCCACTGGCTATAACACCATACAACGCATTCGGAGCTGCCGCACCTTTCTCTAAGAACTTTATCATCCAGGACGTCTTTCCACATGCCGTAGGGCCGCTCACCGTCATCGTATAGGGATGCTCTACTACACTTGGCGGACCTATAGCGGGACTCGGTGGTGTCTTTGCATTGAATGTGCCTGAGCATACTATCGCGACGAGAGAAGGTTCTCTGACAGAACGTACACATACATGACATGTTGATTAGTCGACCAATACCTATGGACTGATGAGGGACACGTGTTCATCCCTATATGTACAGACACCACCACCGGACGGTGACACCACCACCACCGGGCGTTGCCGCCTGTCAACGCCCGGTGGTGGTGGTAGATCTCGTGGGGCGGAGCTCGGAGCTCCAGAGCTCTTGAAGCTCTTTGAGCTCAGAGCTCAGAAGTGACGTCATCCTACGCATGCGCACGCACCTGTGGTGCACTCGTACCCTATAGCCGGTAGGGCATAGGCTACACCAGGGTGCGGGTGCACCACAGGTGCGTGCACATGCGTACGATGACGTCACATATTGGCACCCATACTACGACGGTCTTTACGTCAGTAGTATGCCGACCTCCTGACCCATATAAAATTGCTGGACAAGGACCCGTTCCATATGGAAATCGAAAGAACAGCGTCGATGTTGAAAACCTCGGGCATGAATTGGAAAGCGGCGTATGTCAGAGCAGTAGCACAAAAGAAACATTTGTTCGAACGCATCATTAAGATCAAAAGCGTCCCACTATAAATAACTCACACGACACAATTCCCCTCATTGAGCACTACAGACCCAGTCACCCCACCTTGTTTGAACCCAACAACGAGGATATTCTAGCCGAAGCGTTACGTCTAGCCAACGTTCAAGTCGATGCTATTATTGATACAGCTCAAGGTGGATCCACCGTTCAGCACCAACGCATGCGTTGTCGTCTTATCACGCTCATAGATGACATCCATGGGTGACACGGGTATGTCTTCTGCTGCAAAAGAAACAGATAGTACCCAATAAGGATACCAACACAACTACCCGTGCCCAGAATCTGCTGACCCTGCATGAGGCATTTCAAACCTTTATGGAGACGCAGCTGGAGACGGGAAAGTATCTCCTTCAAACCTTCAAAATAATGAGGTCCGTCCAATGATGATCGACAATGCATAAGCTGTTGGGATAGGACGTTAAGGTGTTGAGCCGGGCGTTGACGGACGTTACTGTCTATAAAAGCAAGTGTATTCCCAAAACATGCACAGTCGACGTTCAACCATCAACATGGGTTACACATGCTCTGAGTGCGACGCCCGGTGGTGGTTGTGTCTGTACATATAGGGATGAACTCGTGTCCCTTATCAGTCCATATGTATTTAGATGCCAATTCAACCCGATGCTACCCCAAGAGAACTTCAAAATAAGGCCATCCACGGACCAATGGGGCCACTATGGGTCCATCTCAATCTCAAAATGTCCATTCCAATGCCCTTTTTCTACTGCGCATTCGCAGGCAGACGCTATTCCCACTCCACACCTATCGAGCTGGGCGCTCTCTCACAAGAGCTTCACACTGATACCTCCCACGACCCATTCGGACCATTCTGGGTCCACCCTATCATCGTGTTCTACATAGTGAGACAAAAAAAAACAAGATCCCACAACCCATACCGCAAATGTCCAGGAGTGGGTTTCCTATTAGGTTAAACATTGTGCCGGAATGGACCTACACCATAGCCGTAAATAGATCGCTATCACTCTGGTTGGGCCGTTGACCGGAAGTGACCTCCGCGGATGTGACCTTCACATGACCCGGATGTTACCTTTGACCCGGATGTGACCTTTGACCGGATGTAACGTCAACGTGACGTCATTGCCACGTCATGACACAGCCTCATTTTTTGAGCCTCATTTTTACGACAGAATTTGCTCTCTTCCTACTACTATTGTGACTGTAGGCTGGTCTATGAACACCATGAGCATCTTAAAATGAATGGTCTCATACGGCCCCTAGCTCCGGGTTAAGCGGAATTAGACACAAGTTACGAAACGTAACGCCATAAGTCTTTTGCTACTTTGCTATAAGCATGCGATATTCAAATTTGAGAAACTTTTAGTGGAGGCGCTTGGTGGTATAGCCCTGTTTTATAGGATTCTGCAATAATGTTTTGTGGCGGTTCATTAAGCTTTGACCATGTCACTAACACAGACTTTTTCTACTTGTTAGGTAGCCGAACAAAGTTAACCTTATGAATGTGAATGATTTTTTTTTCTTGTGCCTATCACGCTTATTGGAAAGTAAAATCTGCATTCAATACAGATATGTTTTTTCACTTTATCGTTCTTCCTTTCTCTGTCTTGTTTTTGTTCATCTTAGCTTTCTAAGGGCATTTCACGTTTCACTTAACAGCAGAAGTTTCTACGTATGATCGTGCCATGCGTTCGGATGATGGTTTTTGTTTGGTTTTGTGTCGTGCGGGTGGGTTTTTGTTTTGTTTTTTGTTTTTGCTGAAAATATTGGGTCCCCCCCCCCCCTTGTTACGCCGTCCCTGGACTCGGTTGATATAAAAAATCAGTAGTAGTCATTGGTGGTATTGATTTTGATATAGGCCTATTTCCCATGCGAAAGCAAAGTGTGCCTTTCCTTGAGAATGAACATTCTATGACTTGAATTTGATATCCCCCTACAAAATTTGAAACGGAAATGTATGATAAATTTTCTTTGCATTACGTCACGGTTTTATTAAGAAAATAGTACCCCACAAGGCTGAAATTTTGAAAAACTGTCAGTAACTATCATCTCTTCCCAGAAAACTTGTGTTCAATTCGGCGGATATTGTGCTTGCAAGGAAACAAAACTTGGGCCATAAATATAATATAGAGAGGCCATCATACCAAGCTGACATGTAGGCTACTGTAGGCCAAAATGTAGGCCTACCGATTCGTCTGTCAAGCTCAGGAAAAGATGAGAAACACCAGTATCCCGTTTCGATCTCCGAAAAGAATACGGTACATTAATCAAATTAATTCCTTGTCATTATTGGTCTCGCCTTTTCTTCATTTTGGGTTGACTAAATATAACAGAATTAGCTTTATTTGACACTAAGAATATGCTTATTTTTTTTAGTTTGCATCTAATTTGTGTGGAGCTTTATTTATGGGGCGCTCATCATCGCGCATCTTTGCGTTCATGCATTACGAAAGCAGTCGATGTTTCACGAATCTCATTTCACTGGTGCATTGTGGGTACAAATAAATAGCGTGCCTTGCTTCACCGGCTATTGGGGAAGAATGGCGTTTTTTATTTGAGAAGGGTTTGTGCTGATTTCACTGCACTTTATTGACTTCAAGCAGCAAATAAAGTCGCTACGTACATCCACTAAGCTACTTGCATTGGTTGCTGTCGATTAACGGATTTAAGGTGAGTATAAATGTCCGAAACATGTGTTTAATGGGGAAATAACCAAGTCGGGAAAATATTATTTTCAAAATGGCGATGTCACGCGGTTACTTGCCCTTGTTCAAGGGGGACAATTTTTCGAAGGGGAAGCAGTCGATTTTCCTCGATTACCTCTCCTAATTTTGAAGTAGGTAAGTCGGGGTATACAAAAGAATAACTTAGCAATTCCCTTTGGTTGTATTACTTGTGTGGTTGTCCACGTAAATTCGCCCTTATGGGACAAAGAAAATGGCGGGTGTCTGCATATTTGCCAGATAAATAATGCTGGGGCACCTTGCCATAAATTTGAATGGAGTTCACACAGTAAAATGGCGGGATTCGTTCTTTCTAAAATCAGTAGGGCTTACCGTACTTTTCGTTTGAATCGTTGTTTTTATTTAAAGAGGTCGCTCTAATATAAAACTAGCGCTTGAACTGTGTAAAAATTGAATTTCTTGTTGTATTCCTTGACCTACTTTTGGTGGAAGTGGCGAGAGTAAGAACCATATAATAAAACCGACCAACAACAACATGAACCTGAAGACGAAGTCATCAATGGTGGCAAGGAGCTTTGCATGTTTTATTCACTATGACGTGATTGTAATCAAACCCAAGAGAAAAAAAAAATGATATATGCAAATTAAAGTTCATTGACAGTGATATTTTTTCAACCTTCCTGCTCCATAATAAACTTTCATGCATGCCATTGGTTAGTCCTGGTGCTCACGTCATTGGTACGGAGAAACGAAGCCATAGCGGACGACCAACAACAAAATTCAATTTCATGTAATTCGACCGAAATAGATATTTCAAAACGTACCTTATACCATCAACTTCATTACTGTACACACACACACAAACTCCTCCTGAAAGCACAGAAGGTAGGAAAAAATAAGTGACTCGGGATTGTTGTCGTTTCTCAGGACAAACATAACGTCCTCCCTGCTCAACTTCCTAGCCACGTGTTGTTTTGCGGAAGCCCGAGACTCGGAGAGAGGTTTACGCAGGCCTCTCGTTTTAAGGCGCGCGATCGCGCTCCCGCACCTTCGCACTCCTGAACTTGGAACTAGGTGCGCGACTATAGCGCATCCATTTCACGGTCGTTAAAAACAGTAAAAGCAGCTAAATTCATTACCAACTTACGTGTGCCATTAAACTGCCTTCCGACAGCAACGCATGTGTTTACGTCCAGTTAAATGGTCAGCGGTCGAAATAACGCCTGCCTACGTGCCGCCGGCAAGTGAATTTTTCCGGCGACAACTTGTCTTGCAAAAACAATCTACCTGCCGCATGCGGCAAGTAGCATTTTATATAGCAAAAACGATAAAATGCGATCAATTTTCGTAAATACCTTTTAGAAGTCTAGATCTATCTGAAGGAACGGACAATCCAAGAAATAATCCATTGTCATTGAAAATTTATTTCAAGCCGATCTTTAGCCATTGTTGTTGGACCTTGTTGTTGGGTTTCTCTATCAACATTTCCCGCGCCAAATTTACTTCCGGTTGCGCGTCACCTCTTGCGCGGTAGTCCGGTGCATGCAAAAGTCGGACCTGTTATGAAACGGAATCGGACTATCTGATTTTTTTCTTCCAGTTGGTAAATAATATTGTCGGCTTCTTTTCTTTGGCTTCTATTCACAAGTGGAAGTTTTTCTATGCAGACATTTCAGTTAATTGATCATTCCAATGGGACTCTGGTGGCTGATTCTAATTTATTGGAATCAGCAATTTACAAGGGGAGACTTCTGATAAATATAAGTAAATATAGTTGGGATACTGGTTAACTCCCCATAAATTTTCATTCTTTAAAAAGGGTGTTAGTTGGATCTAAATTCTTTGATATAATGAGTTCTAATTGCAGAAATTAGGGGAATAGTTGTCTTTGACATATCAATGTTGACATCAACTTTCCACTGGTGCTCTAAGTTTGAAAGAACATGTATGCCAAATAAAAAAATTAAATAAATTTAAAAAACACCCACCTCATTTTTTGAAAAGAAAAATTGCAGGAGAACCACTCAATGTCAAATTTCACATCATTATTGGTCACTGTTCGTCTGTTATCAAGGGAGATAACCCATCACTCGCCTAACTCATTTAAGGGGTGTGATTTTAGGTGTGCTAACCACACTCCTGAGAATAAATAAGGCGAGTGATTGTCACTCGCCTGTTGTCTCACAAAACAAGAGGCCTGTTTACGAAAAATGCAAACCGCACACGTGTTCGGAAGATACGCTCATCGATTGCCATAAACATGTACGATCCAATTCCCATAACATGCTTTTGACACACACACACATACTTTGAAATATTCCTTTTCGGTGTCCAGAGTTTAAACTAAAATCAATTCGGACATAACGGAATCGATTGCCCTTCTTAGAGCGTACATGGCCTTGGCAACTGATGAGCATGTCTTACCGAACACGATTGTGGTTTACATTTTTGGTAAACCTTTCGATGAGAGTCTTCGGCTTCCATCCGGGCTTCCGCAAAACAACACGTGGCTATGAAGTTGAGCAGGGAGGACGTTATATTTGTCCCGAGAAACAACAATCCAGAGTCACTTACTTTTTCCTACCTTCTGTGCTTTCGTGAGGAGTTTGCAGCCCTCGAAATTTGGCGTAACCGAAACGATCGGTTACGTGTCGGTTACGTGGTTGTAAATTCTGCAGAACGAATAATCGGTTACGTAAAAAATCGACCTGCGCTACGGTATAACAGCCCTCACAATTAGGAAAATTCTCCACGGCAAAAAAATTGCTGAGGAGAAATCAATTGGCCACGGCAAAAAAGGGCTTCACCACGGCATTTTTTTTTTTGCAGTAGATCTAGTTTTGACTACGATAATTAAATGACTTGCCCAGGATTTTTGCTGGAATTCACAGATTTTCCACTACAATTGGATGCATTCATTTTTGTCATATCAGAAGTTCATAAAATACAGATGAACTTCTGGTCATATGTACTGACCATTGAGCAAAAATTCAAGTTTTTGTTTGGGGTAACATAACCTTGCTACAAACCATGCGTTGGTAGGTCAATTTTTAGTTTTATTATTTTAATTTTAGTTCTCAATTGAACTTTTTCATGATCACATACCTGGTGACATTATTGCTTCATGGGAGTAGAGACAGTACGAGATGTGCGAAACAGAGAAAATATTACCACTTGTGTGGATTTGAGTTTTCCTGGTTAACAGATATAACTTCAATATAAGATAGTTTCAGGAATACCCCATATTTCTTAGATGAATTAAAAAAAAAGGTAAAATAAAAAAAACCCTAAAGTTATAGGTGGGGGCCTGTAGGGTTAATCAAACAAACAATATTTTAAATTTTGCCTTGGCTTCTTTGCAAACAAGAATGAATAAAAACTCCGATTTTCCTAACTCCTTCTGGTAAAGTTTTTGTATTCCGCCTCCAGAATGTTCAGCACATCCAACGCCAGCTTAATATTATTGCCGCGAACTTGCCCATATAGTCGGCCGGAGGCATTCCAGTTTTTTATTACCTCAGGTTCCAGCTATCCATTTATCCGATACGTCGATAGTGACAAAGCCACGTGGTCGTAACATGTTGGCCGATCTTGCACGCCTTAAAAAGTAAAGAAAATTTCAAGCACAGTTTCCACCATTGTCCGCCAGTTCAGGCTTTATGCACGACAACCTCAAATTTCACCATTTCGTCAGCATCGTCATGCTCTCGTACGATGGCAAAGCAAAACAAATTGTCACTGTCAAAACTTTTAAATACCGCTGTGCAGGAGAATGGTAATTGTAGGGGCTTACGTGGAGTACGGTAACCCCAAATGTCGGGCAAATTATATTCCGGGTAATGTATGAAAACATGGAGTATATAAGATATTTAGTGCCAGCTGTAAATAATTAATTTAAGATTACTACTCAGTTCACTATTTCAGGTTGCCGTGCCATTCATAATACAATAATACATAATCCTAACTGTACGTGAATTCCCCTTCATCGTAACCCTCATCATTCCCTAGAGCACTCTCCTCATATGCGGTCGCCTGTGCTATTGCGACAACGAAGAAACGCCAGTGGACAATGGTGGAGAAATGCCCTGCATGCTGGAGAGTGACAGACATCCAATTGAAGATCTGTGCTTTCTAGATCGGGAATGATCGGCTGTCTGTGACTGTCAGTTCTTGGAAAAGTGCATTTTGCCGACCGATGTCTCCAAATTATGCAATCAAACAACCACAGCACCAGTAGCTGTCTCGTTTATTAAAACCAAATTTATTAGCAAGAAAAGCCAGTTCAAGGAGACGTATTTTACCATCGACCGTATGTTGTTTACTGACAACAACAACAACATCACTTTACGACCCACGGCAAAAAAACTGCCGACGCGAAGTGATTTTACCCCAGCATTTACCACGGCAATTGCCATTTGCCGTGGCTAATTGCGAGGGCTGGTATAATGATTGCCATTAAAAATGTCAGGGCGACCAGGCCAGTGACAGTCGTCAATCGTTGCCTTCCCTGTCTATATTTCTCCTCTATTGTATCTTCGAATCGTGCTTCGCAGTTCGTACACCTGTTTATTATGGAATTAATATCATGTACGTGTGATTTTGCGCCAGAAAGAAATGAAAACACGGAGGTTCGAAACGAAAAAAAACCCTGCTATTTTGATGACGCTCACCAAAACGGAAGCATGCGATATGAAGGGGACACAACTCCCAACATACAAAGCCTGAATTCGTCCAATCGAATGCGGGTCAATTCCACAGTGCGGGACAGCACGCACACGGAAGTAGATGGAAATCAATGTGAATGCAGTACCGTAATTTCTAATCTCCCGACGGCAGATTCGATATGCAAAACGGCTCGAAAGTTGACTCTGTGAACATAAAAACATTCCAGAAGTGGTCATTTCACGATGATAGTCATTGAAACATCAGCTGACGGCAATATTCTCAAACTGCGATGTAACATATGTGCAACTTGTCAGAAATTCAGCAAGAAGCACTCCGGAGGATCAGTCCAGTATGCTGGTATATAAACCAGATTTATTTTACCTTACCGAAGAATGCCCTTATGGTCACATTGTTGAGCTTTCATTTGTGAAATGTGTAGAAAGTAAAACAAAAGCAGAAGACATAACTTTTCAAAACAATTATGTATTTTATTGTAAGAATATAGAATACACATTTTCTTCATTTCCAGAAGAAAAAATTGGCTAACCTGTTTACGTAACCATTGGGTTACGCTACCTAGTCCTACGTAATCGAACAATAGGTTACGTGAACATCGTGACCCAGAACTATTTTTGGGTTACGCAAATTTTCGAAATTTTGTGGCCTGAGTTTGTGTGTATACAGTACCGTAATGAAGTTGATGGTATAAGATACGTTTTTAAATATCTGTTTCGGTAGAATTACATGATACTGAATTTTGTTGTTGGTCGCACGCTATGGCTTCGTTTCTTCGTACCAATGACATGAGCACGACCTGGTCATGTCAACAAGGACTAGTCATTGGTCACTGCCATTTCTGATGTAAATATTTGGGAAGGGCTGCCAATGTTATGCATTGCATCATGGGTTGTTTTGGAGCAGCAAGGTTTACTTGGGCCATATTTTCTCTTATAATATTTTGCCATGTATGGTAAATTCGGATTATTTCGGACAGTTAGAGAACTTTGGACAGTTTACGTAATCCATCATCTAATTAAAAAAAAAAAAAATTCTAATTATCAATCCTAGATTTCGGGTATTTTATTTGACTTCCATCAATAGCGGAAGCCTCGTGATGATCTGAATCCTGATAATATGGCAATTTTTTTTTAGAAGGTGCTTCAGGAAAATGGGGGGAAATTTGAACTATCTTTATGTGGTGGTCACATGGCATGTGCTTAGCCTTTTGGATTAAAATCTGCATTTTAACTCGTCAATGAATGCTCACATTATCACCATCCCCACAAATTGGGCCAATATTCGGGAACCAGTCTCAATGACACTGGTGTGAACAGATATGGGGGAATACAGTGCATTGCCAAAGGTGTCCAGAGTATGCCGATTTTACCCAGGGCTTTTTCTCACCTTTCAAGTTATATATGCAGGGATTAATTCACGTCGGTTCTACGTAACGAATTTCGGTTCGTAGATTGAGTTTAAAAACTCAATTTTTCAGTTCAAAAATCAATTTTTTTGAGTAAAAAATCTATATTTTTCACCAAAATATTTATACTCAATTTGTGTATTGGAAACTGAATTTTCAAGCTCTGAAAACTGAATTTTCAAGCTTCATCAATTCGAAATTTCAATACACGATTGTCGGGAAATCATCTGGTAAAACTCAAATGAGCACCATGGTCGCGGTAGCAAATGTGAATCTGTCGGCAGCAAATGGGGTAGAATTTCGACGGGAATCGATTCGCGTAAAGACTCGCCTAAAATGGAACTTGCGCAAATCCAGTTGGATTCGCGCAATCAAAGCTTTAATATAGCGTAATCAGTGTGGTGTTCATTCAGGGAGATTTATTCAATATTTCACGGAAATTCAAGTCAAATAGCTGACCTGTAATCAGAAAACCCCCGAGACATCTTTTCGTCTTGCTGCAAAACGAACACATGTTTTTATGACGTAACGCGCAAACTACACCTCGGAAACCTTTGCTCCTTTATTTTTTGGAAGCCTTGAATGCTCTCTGTAAAGGTTCCCGACTGGCGCCAGATGGTGCTAGTGTGAACACGCAGTTGTCAAATGGAAAGTACACTAGCGTGAAAATGACAACCTGGGATGTTTGGAGTTTATTTAGCAGATAATTTTGATTCGGATTCATTCATAATTAGAATGACAAACAATTTTCCCAGAGACAGCACATCAGGAGAAGTAGAATTAAGCGGTAAGAAATTTATGAAAATAAAAATGGATCGTTTCTTCAGAGACATTGCCTGCATGAGACTTGTCATGAACAACAACAACAGCAACGCGGTCGACCCTTTACATTGAGAACACGCATTTCTTTAGAAGTCAGTTTATTTGAGGTCAAGATTTTAAATTTAACAGCACTGCACTGCTTGCTTATGTCTGTGGCTCTTGATTTTTTTTTGTGGTAATTTTGATCTTTCACTGTAAAAAACATCGCGGTATGAAATGAAAAATATGCGAGACAAAAATTTAATTTCTTTACTTTTTTAATGTTTTCTGCATATCTGTTATAAATCCATGGCAAATTGTTCGGCCTACTCTTTATAAGGCTCATTAATAATAATTGTTCGTTTTACGTTAACATCAACTGCTTGACAGGAAATAGGGCAGGTGGTCAGATTTTATTGATATCTTTTGTCTTGCAATGCAGACAGTCTCAAATGATTTGTTTTTCATATGCAATACAAAGCAGGATTAGATACAGGATTTTTCGCCAAAGTCCTTATTTGAAAATAGCTTTGTCGTTATTTGAAAAAACTAATTTTGCAAAATGGCTAATATCACTCAAATGGTGTTGAACATGCCAAAACATTGTCAGTTTGTGTTCTTTGAGTGTTTTACACAAACTACTGTGCCTTTTGCCCCTGATATTCACTTTAATCTATGAGTTTTCTGAAATACAGTCATTTGATTTTGTGGAAAAATGGTCATTTGATATTATAGTTGTGTCCTTTTTAAGGACGCTGTGAGACCCTGTATCTAACTCTGCAAAGATACAAAAAAAAAAATAATATTCAGAGTATTTACATGTATACTTACCATGTAGTAAAAATGGTTACGGTAATTTCCCTAATTATTCACGATGCAGTGATGAAGCTCGCAACTCCAAAAATTGGCTATTTTCGAATTATTTGTCGCGCTAATTCCAGAAAAATGCTTATGTTCGAATTATATGTTACGCTGATTTTCACGGAAGATCCAAAATGGCGGACCGCTTCACCAGAGTTCGAATTTGGCACCTGTCCGTCAGTCCGAGACTGGTAAAAAATCAAACGGACTGGTGTGAGTGACTGAACAACAAGTCCGTCGGACTGGTAACAAAAAAGCTCTCAGTTCATTGTGTAAACTATTTGTCTGGATATCTCCGCACAATTTGTAAAGAATGAAAAACGAAATGTCTGTTTTCGGTTACCCGATCAAGTTTAAATAAATCGTGGGAGTCTAAAAAAAATTCCAACGAAATCACGACCACGACCGCGTTTTACGACAACAACAACAACCGTAAAGCGGTGCGAACACCGTAAAGTGTGACTGTAATGCAGCATGGCAATGCAGGTTGGCGATCTTTTCAGAAAATAAAGCTCCCAATTCCAGGTCGGGAATCGAGAAATCAAGACTATAAATACGCTCCAGTCGACCTGATCATGTTTACCAGGACAATTTTAAACATATTCTCCATCAACTTCGAAAGAAATCTACAGACTTTTTGGCTTGAAATGGCGTTTGTTGAAGCAGTGTTTTTCGCGACGACACGTGCAGTCAAAGTCTAGCCGACGGGGTTTGTCGTCTGTGATTATCTTCACACGCGCGCAAGAAATTCAAGAAATGCACAGTTATTAATTTCTTATTTAGTAGCAACCACCACAGAGCACAAAATATTCATGATGACAAATGTTCCCACATCTTTTATTTAATATTAACGGACTAGTAAAAATATTTGCGGACTGATTACGTTTTTGGCTCACCAGTCCGGCGGACTGGTTCAAATTTTTCTTAAGTTCGAACACTGTTCACCGGGATCGTTGTGATCTTGATAACCGTGTATTATGTTTGATATCTCTATCATAGTTCATTTAAAAGACTCTGGGACCCAGGGCTCACGAAACCCAGTCGACAACTCGCCAAAAGGCGACTAAAAAATGACAACTGGCGACTGAATTGTTCAGTTACTTGCCCAATGTGTCGATTAAAAATAGAGTAAATCACCAAAGTGGCGAGTGAATTTTTGTTACATGAAGTGTTTAGTCGCCAAAGTAATTTTGTGTTTAGTTTATCAGGCAGCGAAATCCGAGCAGGCCGAAAATGTACATGACAGAGAATAATGCCAACGAAAAACAGACATGGGAAAATCCTAGTCTATTTACAGACCACTCGTGGTCTGATGTAATATCTGGGATACCTCACCTAATTATATTTTGACTGAGCATGTGAAACCATGTGCACTGCAGGCTAGCATGGACGAGTCTATTTTGCGTGACACAATAAGATCATGTGCTCGCCCCCAAAAAAGGTAATTTGCGACCCGCTGACTGTTCTCAGCCAATGAAATCATCATAGTAAAACTTAACGTAAACAAATAAACTTGGCGGGAATTTGCAAGGTCAGGAGTTCAAACGGCTTGTCCCATTCCAGTGCAAAGAGGTGATACGCCTAAAAACGTTTTGACTTTAGTGTCTCTTCTAAAACAATTGTAGTCAAGTTACACCAGCTCAGTAATTTGGTTAAAAGTTTGCAGAGAAGTGATTGGAACTTTCGTTTCATCTGACCGACTTTTCATTCTGGCCATTTCGGATTTGCGTAATCGACACACCAACGATCGTTTCGTTCACGCAGACTGTCGAGACGAGGGTACTCTGCATAATTTTTTTTGTTTCTCTCTTTTCTTTTTTCAAACTAACAATGGATTATCATGTTGTTGGAAACAAGTCCGTCATTTTATTACATGGAAACGTCGTTCTGGATTGGCGAGTGAATAAAACACCAACATCTATTGACATCTCCCCGTAGCTCAAATGAAATACTCAACTGATCCTGTGCTGCAGTCAAAATGTATGGGGCACGTTATGCAGGTCTGAAGAAATGAAATAATGGCTCCCTCGACAAAGCAGTTGTGTACATACTAACTATTACGCCGAAGCCCTGACAGGGACAAACAGAGGGAAACATTTATATCTTTGTCCTACCATATCATCTGTTTATTAAAGAAACAGACGTATAACAAAAAATAAGAAAAAAATTCTCCTGACTTTCAGCGGCACGAACTCCGCGACGAAAACGGGAGTGTTCGAATTTATTGTTTCACGGGGATATTAAAAATGCTCCCGTTTTCGTTTTATTAGGATGGAGAAAATCACGACAGTGGAAAAACCGGCCGTTTTCGAATTAAATTTGGAAGGTGAATTATTAGGGAAATTACCGTAGGTTGAATCCATTTGTGAAATCCAATACAATCATCGTGTAACTATTTTATAAACTAGTATGATTTTGTTTTTCATCGTTACTTTCTGACAACATAATGGAAATGAGTAATCGCAATCAATAACACAAAATGATTTTAATTACACAAAAGGTTAAAAATACATCAATTGGTAACTGTAAACAAGGTTCATAGAAGATACCATTTACCCTGGTTTGTAAAAAAAATTATATACTCAACTTCGGGGGGAAAAAATGACCCTGGTTTGTAAAAAATTTATATACTCAACTTTAGAGGGGAAAAATGCCGATAAATTTTATTTTGACTGTAAAAAAACTCAATTTTCTGGATTTCGGTTCGTAAAATTTGGACTTCTATGAATCCCTGATATGGTATTAAATATTTCCTAATATGCAAGGATTCATAGAAGTCCAAATTTATACTACCCAATACAAAATATTGAGTTTTTTTATGCTCAAATTGAGTTTTTCCAAGTTTTTACGGCCCATCCACAAGCTGATATTGAGTTTTTGGATATTTTTACCACCCTACCAATTCAGATATTAACAAATAATTTCTGTAATACTGAAGTCAAACACCACATAAACCCACAAACTGTCAACAGGTCTGGCACACTTCACCTCTGATTCATTTCACTGTAAAATCCAAATATAATTAAACGTTAATAACGCATTCAGGTGAAGCTGGTAACGTGTTTTATTTAGTTCTTACGTATCATCAGGGGTCGAAATATTCAAAATAATTTACCTGTCATACGAGACAGGTGATCAAAATGTTTACCTGTCACCTTTAAGAATTTACCTGAAAACGTAATCGTTGAAATTGTCACATACATGTAACTTGAGATTAATGACAAAGTTAGATGTTACAAGACACTAATAAATTAATGACACCTTGTTTACTTGCACTTATTAGCAGGTGTTTTGAATGAATTTTGTTGAAGATATATTTTGAACACCAAAACAAAATTATTGGCTACCTGTCAATAGAGACAGGTACTTTATTTCTCTACCTGTCTCTTTCAAAAATTACCTGTCAGAGACAGGTAGACAGGTGTAAATTTCGACCCCTGATCATAGATATTTATAATGAAATACTGAAATAAAATTTTAAGAAGTTTTCTGTTGGTTAATGTTTAACTTGAGAAATATAATGAAGACATTAAATTTGGACATAAATTAAAAACATTGTGTGATGGAAAAGAATCTAGTCCAATGGTACAGGCCATGACATTAGAGATCATTGCGTAACCCCCAAAAAGGTTACGGGTACTGCAGGTGCGTAACCTATTGGTTAGGTTACGCCAAACTTGACTGCGTTACCCAAAGGTTACGTGAAAAGGTTACGCAGAATTTAACAAAATGCTGGATGTCATCAATGTAAGCAACCGCCAGAACCTGGGTTAAATGGACTCTGTCGCCACTTTATTCAAGATTCCTGTTTTCGTCCTTACAACGATTAAAGGGAACGTAAACTCCGCGGTAAAACACCGCGGGAACTATACAAGAGTCCCGAGAGATTAAAAAAATTGTGACAAAATTTTTTTTTCATTTTTTTCCAATGAATGAGACAGACGCAAACATAGAAAATACCGTGATTTGAAATTTCTTGGGGGCGCCGCCATGTTTATTTTGGGCAGGATTTTTATCCAATGGGAAAGCCTGAAATTCAGTTGTGCCGATAATCTCCTACGTCATCGGACATTCTCTGCGTCGAGATAACATGGCCGCATATGGTCATTTTCATGCACTCCTCCGTTCCCTGACTAACAAAGGCAATGTTATAGATTAGCTTTGATGTAGAATACGGCCTGATTCTAGCAGATATTCTACGATACCGGGCTGCTCTGCATTTGGCTTCACAATGTACCAGGTAATCCCGACACGTCGCACTATCATCCTCGTTCATGTTTGTAAGCTACGGTCTCGAATACTGTTCCTCTGTCAATTGACGCGTTTTTACCTCCAGAGGCAGAACTAGTGTCCGCTGACGTCACGATTCTTCAAACATGGAGGCCTCTATGTTGTTCCAGTGTAACGAAGTTAAAACGTTTAGTACTGCTTTAAAAAAATTGTAAAAAAATATCTGATACACGATTTGGATTCTATGAGGAAAAAGCTTTGACTGGCCATGTACGGTTCACCAGAGTTTACGTTTAGTTTACGTTTTATAATTATAATGAAACAGTGTATTTTTTATTATTAAATCCTTTTGGTCCAGGCATTTAGCAATATTTCGACCATAATCTGAATATAGTTTGTGTGATGGTGAATACTGACAGGTCAGTCTTTGGAGATTCACAAATTACGAAAGTATAAAAACGAAAACTGGACTCCGCATAAGCTCCTTCTGTCATGTACGTCAATGAAAAGAGTTTTCTTTTCAAATTTTAACTTTGCAACACAGCCGGTAGTTTTATTTCAAAGTGTATCGCACTACTATCAGCGAAGAAAACCACATGGTAAATTTGTTCTCATATTCCTGTTGTCCCGCCAACTGAAACAGAAAGCACGTAGAGTTTGTCGTGTCTATGTAGTCTCTTGCTCAAGTTCATGTTGGGCTGCAGAGTTGCTCTTCACAGGTTGTACAGATTTCCTGTCAATCGGCGACCAATGGGAGTGCTTGATTTGGTGTTAGCCAATCTTCTGTTGTAAAGCATGTGTCGCAGACTGTGTGCGCCCTATGACTGTAGTCGAGACCCTGTCGTTATATCGTCGTCATCGTGATCTGCGCATGTCTCACACCTGAGTTTACTTCCGCTTCCTATATCAAGCGTGTTATTGGCAAAACTTTGGCAATTATTTCTAGAACTGAAAATCCCCAAACATTCGAAGCCAGATTGTCGAAGGATCGGCGATGGATTTCACATCATTGAAATAATTTGCACCATTTCGAGGATTGAGTTTTCGTCAAAAATATTGAGTATTTCTTGCCCAAAACGTACACTTTTGAGTTTTTAACTGTCTGTATTCAGTTTTTGACATTTTCTTACTACGGACGAATGGACGTCTATGAATCCCTGTTGCGTAACAAATACCGGAACTTAAAACGAGCTTAGTGTCTATTTATCCTTGGTATTTGGTCTACAAGTCAATGTAAACCGATTATCTTTTGACAAACAATATTTACAAAATCGTGGTTCACTGGATTTTTCCCGCAAGGCTAGATTTCATAACGAAGTTTCTGACAGGCCACGAGTACCGACTTATATCGCGACTATAGCCAGTCAACACGCCTGTACTGGAAAAACATTGATTCATTGAAGCCAATATGGCGGCGGCCAGGCCTGTGCTGTTCTGGCGAACGGCCTGTCGGTCGCCCAAACAAATTTTTAGGAGACCTAAAACAGGTTACCTAAAGTAATGCGTTTCATTCACCTGGTGCGAAAATGTAGTAATGAAGGTTAAAATTTTTAATATGTTTAAGAAATATGATCAGGTCTCCAGTTCAAGTGAATTCCGGTGTCCTGGTAAAAGAGATAACACATTCTCTATGATACAATGACGTCACTGGGGGATTTTCCTCCTTCTGAAAAGCCCAATTTTAACACAGAAGTAAATTGAAAAAACTTCGAAAAAGGCTATTTCAGCTCTGATTTTAACACATAATTTGAACGGATGCACTATCTTTTACTTCGCCAAGTTGTAGAAATTTATCTCGAGTAGGAGAGAAGATTTTTAGGAAAAACCTGTTACGCTCCATCGAGGCCTAGGTTAAAAATCCCCCAGTTGCGCGGGGGGCGATCACGGCACTGTAATTGATAGAACAGCTGATCCTTTGTTTAGAGCCGCTGTTACTTCCGTTGTGTCTAAGAGAATACTGTGTCGTAACTGCATATTGTTGTTGTAACAAGACGAGTACATATCGAACTTCCGCAAGGGACATAACTATGACTACGTAATCCAATCGAAGGACGGCTTTTAACTGAATTGACCAATAGAATCTGCAATTGTATAGCATTTGCCGCGTGAGCAAACTCGTACCTCTCAAACGAACAACATACTTCGAGCACGTGGTTGAAACTTTGACAGTACAATAATCCAAAAGAACGAAACAGAAAGTAATTTTTAGAATCACTAAAGATGAAAGAATTGAAGAGATTTTGAAGGCACAAAAAGACCCATGATGTTATGAAAAAAAAGTGCTTCAGAAGATGTTCGTCAACCACGCATTGACCGATTGTTGGTGGACAATTGATGTACATACAACGTATTCGCGCACGTTGTTGTTGAAAAGTTAATAATTCCGAAAAACTTCTGATAATTTGTGACATTTTTAATGTAAATCTATCCTGATCAATGGATGGTAAATCTACAGAATTCAAGCAGGTTTCTCATTTTTCAAAAATTTATCCGTATGTAATCTCTCGTCATTTCGGCTTTTTTCAATGATTAAATACCGACAGATAACAGATGGAAATTTATATTCTGGTGTAATTCAGTAAACTCAGTAGGCTATTTGACCACAGTTCACCTCTTAAGGATGTCCGCTGGTGGTAAATCAAAGTAATTAACTTTTTGAATAATGTGTGTTATTGCATTCATAATTGTGTAATATGAGGAAAAACAAAGAACAAAATATATAGTATTTAACTTTTTCTTATATTCTAAATGTTGGCAGATAATCACAATGTCTATCAAAATTTAGGAAATTGGATGGATGTTGGTGTGCAAAATTCTCGGCTAGAAGGCTTTTAAAGGAAATCCCCATCTCTTAACCTAGGGAAGGGAGATAACTCAATAGAAAAACAGGCAAAATGGCTGCCAAAGTCAAAAACCACCAGCGGACATCCTTAATACAAATCTTTATACAGAGTTCTTATACATGACTGAAATATAGTTGAAAGCGACGTTAAATCATATTCACTCACTCCTTACTCTAATACATGGGATTGGGAATAAAAATAAAGTAGTAAAGACATGATTTTTATGATAAAATAATGTGTTTATTTAATTTTTTTCAAAAGAAGACGTTAATTAGATGCCGTCAATCAACAGGTTACCCTAGGTGAACATAGGTTACCCTAGTTTTCCCGTTAGGGGACCTATTTCTGGTTACCATAGGACATTTTAGGTAATCCCTAATGGATTTCCATAGAAAATATTACAGCACAGGCCTGCCGGCGGTGACATCACAATGTCGGAAACAAACGACCTTTGTTCATGAAATTTAGAAGCAGGACATGGTTTTACTGGAGACGGGGCCCAGTCGAAAAGGGGAAGTGCGCATTTTAGGGCATCATAGGAGGGGCTGGGCGGAGCGCCCCTCTGGTTTATCCAAGCGAGGGGTCTGATAATTCTGATAAATCATGAGATTTACCCTAAAGCTTTGCACAAAGCAATTTTATTTCAGAAGTATGAGACAGGGGAATCCCTGCAGTACCAAACTCCTATTTGTTTTGAATTTTATATCTCCTTAAATGAAGGACAACATTTTGCTGTTAAATCCTATTCCACATCATATGATTTATCCTAAAACTTTTGCATGTGTTCACACGTTTAACTGGTACAACATAATTTTTGTCACCGAACAGGTTTCTGTACCTTGGAAATTATTTAGAACGAGTGATTAGGAGAGCCCATATTTAGCCGGACTCTTGACAGTTTATCAGACTTGTGCAATGCATAAATTGCCACTGATAAAGCTACACTTCTTGCATGCTGTAATCCCAGCACACCGCTCACGTGAGAACAAAGTCTATCATATACGGTACATAAATCACACAAACTGGATCCTCAGGGCTGTATCCAGGCATTTTTTTTGCAGGTTTCGATCCCAAGCTGCCAGTTCCCAATCGTAATTCATTATTGAGGGTCCAATTTCTGTTAGTGAAGTTGAATTTCGGCGCAGAGGTTTATTAGCATGAAATTCAATACCCAGTTATGCAATCGGAAATCTATCCAACTTGATAACGAAATTAAATTGTATACTTACAACAACAATGAATTGTATTACTGTACAACAAGAACAAAATGTTTCCTCACCTGCCGATATTGAAAACTATAATGATGAATAATATGAGTGGGTGCAGTGGTTTTCCTAGCTCAAAATTTTTAATATACCCAATTCTCAAATTCCGGTAAACTCGATCAACTAAAAAAACTTTTTCGGGTATTTTAATCTGCAAAAAGTATGAAATTTTTCTTCATTTTTTATCGCTGGAGTTTAAAAAATGCTGATACACAGCATTTTCATCAATTTTTTTTGTTTTTTTTTTGAACACTACATCTATCAGACTACTTGTATCTCTTTCATCCCATTGACCCAATATATATATCGAGGCCCATACCTTCACATTCCACCCACTCTTGGCGGGATAAGAGAATTTACTTCTACAACATCAATTTTGTCTGTGAAAAAAAAAATAATAATAATAAATTAAAGCATTATAGCCAATTCCATTACCCTGTAGTGTTTTCTATTTCAAAAAACATGCGAAAATTTCAGCAATGTTTGACGTACAGAAATCATTTTACTAACAAAAGATTGTAGGTGAATGCACCAGTCCATGTGTCATGCGACCATGAACTGTAGATTGGATCACTTCACATTGAAGCCGGATAACAGCTGCACAATGTTATAATGAGGCAACATATGATTGTATATCAGATATGTCGACAGTCCATGGTAGCTACCATTTGTCTTGGCAGCAGTCCATTTGGAATATTCATGGCACTGCTGGTCGATAATCATGTCATCGGTAATGATCTGTACCAGATTTCCGAATGATTCATATTCGGTTACAGGGTTAGTGGCCAAGGTTACACGGTTCACGTCAGTTCGGACTGACCGTATTTTGACCTACATGTACCATGGACTGTCGATCGGTCCGATGATACCATGGACTGTCGTAATATCAGACAGACAGAGAATAAACTATTAATGATTCATATTTCTCTTAAACACACACAAGTGAAAGGAATCGAGAGATGAATGAGTCAGTGATACATGAGGCAGGTAGTAAGTTCCCACGTGTTCATTTTGTGCTCATTTTCTCGCACTATAATTTGATGCTAATACCTACCATGGACTGTCCACCAACACCTAAAAACACCTCTCGCCACAAAAATGTTTAAAATTTTTGTTGACTTGAAGTAGTAATAACCCTACATTTGGGTTTGTCAGTTACTTGCCGAAGGGCGGTGGTTCTCTCCGGGTACTCCGGCTTCCTCCACCAACCAAACTGACTGTCACCATATGAGTAAAACAAACTTGAGTGTGACATTAAGCCAAATTTCCTCCCTCCTCTCTACATTTGGTGACAATATAGTACGATATCTCTCCATCAAAAAATGACTGGACACCAGTAACCATACATGTACCTGTCATCGATATGCTGAAAATCATTCATTTTCGGCTGTGGTCACTGTCGTCTGGTCAGACACACGCCCACGCTTGATAACGAAAGCACCTAAAAACCTACCATTGACTGTGATTTGACATGTGACCGGCGGTGTTTACCTACCATCATACTTGCCGATTTAGTAGGGTGATGTTGCAGCATTGAAACTCTCCCTCGGTTGCGGGGGTTGGCGGCATCTGATCGACTGCATTTTCCGCCATCGTTTAACAAAAGTTGTCCGTCATTTTTGTCACAGAATTAACTATCGTTTTTTCCAGCAAACTCAGGGTTTTTTTCAGACAGTTTTTCATCGGGGTAACCCCGATGAAAAACGATTACAAATTGAGTTTTTGGATTTTTTTAAATTGAGTTTTTTTCTCGGAAATTGAGTATTTTCTGGGGTTGATAGTTTGCGCGCCGAAGGCGCGCTAAAAAATTGAGTTTCTGTGAAAAAAAAATTGAGTTTCTGTGAAAAAATAGTCGGAAGAAATATATAATTTGCGTCTGCCGGCAAGATTTTTTTTTGGCCGACGTTGCGGTCAATTGCAGAGACAGGGCAGGGCGCGAAATGTTCGGGTGTCCACCTAGTATTTATGTGCGACAGGTAAAAAAAATAAATGACTGTCGCATGCGACAGGTGAAACATTGCAGGGATTCATAGGCGTTGATCTTTACTAACGCCCGAAGCAAGAAAAACTTCTTGTTGTTGTTGTTAAACGATGTCTCAACTCCTGCTGAGAGCATGCCATGCTCTAGAGCTAAAAATAAATTTAGCCTCGTTATGCTTCGGCAAGCGTCGACGTTCGATCAGACCTCAACGCTCCAGATTTGCTTACACTGTTGGAGAGACCATTGGAGATCGGCAGTCGCCGAGGTATATTTCAAGTCACGGATATTCTTCAGATCAAAGGTCACAGTGAACAGATCGGGAACCCACGCTCAGATGTCAGACAAACGAGTAAAAGAAGGTTATCGACGGATGTCTGTCAAACTACGCATTGCGGCAGGAAAGCTGACTTAGGAAAATGTGCTCAAGTTTACTGAAACAAATTCCATTCGGTCTACTGCTAAAGAATTCCAATGTTACCATATCATTAAGTTTTTTTTTAAACATTACAAACGTGAAGCTGATCTAGAGAATGTATTCTAATAGCCTGACAGGGGCGACACTAACCAGACATGAGGTTGGTTGTGTTGTGCTTCTCAATCACCGTACGTTCACTGGTATATTCCAGGAACATAAAATGCTAATAACTTTATACATATCTGTGCTTCCGTCATCGTGCCTCATAGTGACATTTCAAAAAACAAATTAGAAATGAAAATGAATGGTAGGCTACTGGGGAAAGCTAGATTGTGCGGGGTTTTTTGGGGGGGGTTTTGGCAATAGGTTTAACTAGTTATCATTTGACCAGGGAGAGTAATTATTTATCATTTGCCTAGCAATTATCAAAACTAATTAATGAATTATTTGTCATTCTGTGTTCTTACTACATGAGGTAATAAAAACATTTTAAAACTCAAGAAATCAGAAATTTGGTGAGTGGGTATTAAAAATAAAATCCTCAGGACTACAATAGATAGTTTTCTCATCAAAACATTCCGGTGCGTTCATCGTTTAAACATAATTCGATCAGCATATAGAAATTTTGACAAAATTGTGTACAAGTAAGTTTTGGGTGGGACAGGTAGAAAAAAACCTTACCTGTCACATGTGACAGGTGGACTGAAAAAAACATTTCATGCCCTGCAGGGCGATATAAAGACATCATGTCTGAATACCTTACGTAAACCAGGATCGTTGTTGGAATCATAACGAAAGACATCAACAATTTTGGGGTAAAAGATTCGATCGTTACCTTTCCATTTTTATTTAACATCTTTCGACAGCGATTGGCAGCCATTTTCCTTCGACAGAGATACTGCATCAATAAATAGTTGTCTCCCTTGTTGCATTCGGAAACCAGGATTAGTGTGAAGTAGCGCACTCTTTCGCGGGCTCCCGACCAGCGCCCTCTGTAGCGCCGTGATTGGCTAATAAACAACCTTGACCCTACCAAGGCAACGTGACAATCGTTTGACAGTTCGACGAAAGGAAGGTACACACCGACGAGTTACGGTCCCGAAGAATTACAATCAATTAAATATACGAATGAACGCAGAAGGAATTGTATGGATAGCAGTTGCGTAGAGGGAAACCACCTTGCACTTGTTAACATATCATGGATATTCATATATTTATTGATCTTGGACTCAATGATCAATCCGTTCAGTCAGTTTTGGTTCATGTAATTTATCAGTCCATTCCATATATCCGCATGTGTTGCATGGGATTTACTTTAGCAATTACACTTCAGTAGTTTATTTGTGTGAACCTCCATACCTCACTCTGAAGTACATGCATAACAAAATGGACATTCATGTTTATTATTATGCCATTTTTAACATTTGTATTTTTCTCTGCGATGAAAAAGCGATCAAATAAAAGATTGTTTGGAGTGTACTACTAAAATAAGAAAAAATTGAGTTTTATATCTACTACACGTTGAAAAATTGAGTTTTATTGTACTTTTGAAAAAATTGAGTTTTTCAAGTTTTGAAATTGAGTTCGATAAAGGATTTTCGTCTGAAAAAACCCCTGCAAACACGTAGAGTGTAAAATTGAGGAAACAGTGGGCAGACACAAGAGTTGAGAAAGACTGATCGCTGCTGTTATCAATTAAGCCTGGCACACACGAGTGTATGAAATCGCAAGCAACAAGATATTTGGACACCGGCAATTTTGGATCCTTGTTCTGCTTTGCCCGCACACGAGACAGTGCTGCAACTCTGCATGAGCTGCCCTTGCGAAACAGTGGTAAAATGCTGTCACATGACTGAGGGCGCTGCCATTTTGACCACTCTTGTATTGGCTGAAGTTTGCGGCAACAGGATAAAAAGTTTCCCGTTCACAGCACACAAGCAACTTCTGTCGTCGGCGCAAATTTATCCAGAGATTTTGTCACCAAAATATTAAACCTGCTGAAACTTTGGATCCTGTTGCTTGTGACAAAATCTCCTGTTTCCACTTCCCCGCACACAGGTGATTTTCGAGATATTCAGTCGCACGCATTCAAATATCCTGTTGCTTGTGATTTCATGCGCTCCTTTGCGCTGGGCTGAAGAATCTTTACGGGGAAAATTATACTGTGGCATATTATGCCTGACTGATTGTCATATATATATGTGATCATTATACCCCCCGACACGTAGTGTAGGGGGCGTATACTGGTTTCAGCTTGTCCGTCCGTCCGTCCATCTGTCCGTCCGTCCGTCCGTCCGTCCGTCCGTAAAATTTCGTTTCCGGAGCATAACTTGACAACCGCTACTTGGATTTCTCTCAAATTTGGTATGCAGCTACCATACCATGAGACCTCGCTTGGGATTGTGTTTGGCGCATGTGCGTCTACAGGTGGCGCCACCTAGGGTCAAAAGTTTCTCATGTCCGTCCGTAACATTTCGTTTCCGGAGCATAACTTGACAACAGCTAATTGGATTTTTCTCAAATTTTGTATTTAGCTACCTTACCATGAGACCTCGCTTGGTATTGCATTTGGCGCATGTGCGTCTACAGGTGGCGCCACCTAGGGTCAAAACTTTCTCTTGTCGGTCCGTAACATTTCGTTTCCAGAGCATAACTTGACAACCGCTACTTGGATTCCTCTCAAATTTGGTATGCAGCTGCCATACCATAAGACCTCGCTTGGAATTGCGTTTGGCGCATGTTCGTCTACAGGTGGCGCCACCTAGGGTCAAAACTTCCTCTTCTCGGTCCGTAACATTTCGTTTCCGGAGCATAACTTGACAACAGCTAACTGGATTTTTCTCAAATTTTGTATTTAGCTACCTTACCATGAGACCTCGCTTGGTATTGCATTTGGCGCATGTGCGTCTACAGGTGGCGCCACCTAGGGTCAAAACTTTCTCTTGTCGGTCCGTAACATTTCGTTTCCGGAGCATAACTTGACAACCGCTGATTAGATTCTTCTCAAATTTTGTATGTAGCTGCCATACCATGAGACATAGCTCGGGATGGCGCATATGCGTCTACAGGTAGTAAGTCTAATATTTCGCTTCCCATTTACTTCCTTTTCCTCTTCAATGTGGTTATCCAGATGACAGTAATTCGCCTATCTGTTGCAACGGCCCATTTCAAGTCTACACGGTACAGGGAGTACTGTTCTAGTGGTAACAACAGTTAGGTAAAACACTATGCCTGCATAACCCCATTCTCAACAATCATTATTAACATCAATTTTCAGAACAATCCATTAAACTCATCTGAGTATCGTCACGACACATGCATAGACAATCCGTTAACCGCAGTCGCGACCGAGTGAGGTCTCATTGTCAAATAGTTACATACTGTGCCGCCACCCAACGCATTCTGAATGAACTTACCCGTAGACTACTATAACATACTTATATTCCACTACAAATACTCGTCAATTTCTATCAAATGTGCATCCGGGGGGTATCTTGTAAGCATGCTTACTGATCATTTCCACCGCCACAATCCCATTCAGCTTACTCGTGAAACGTTAACCACCACCATGTATCTATGCCTTACGGGGGGTATCTTGTAAGCAGCCTTACTGATCATTTTGATCAAATGTGTGCATCCCTCAGACTATGCTCTAGTTCATTCTAGTCTTTTGTACATTGAGATAACGTGCCGATCGATTTATAATTTCACGAGTAGTGTTATGACTTGAATATATATATATTGAGCATTGATCCAAATTACTTGAATTTATTTACTAGTATTTGTGGCTGTTATAAAATTTCAATCAGCAAAGGATGGTCATTTTCACTGTCGTCCGTCTTCAGCTGACAGTATTAACAATACATGTTGTTATTCTGGTATATTCCCATGCGAACACAGACAGGGTGGGGCTCAAACTTCATGCAGATGTTATCTGTACCGGGCTGTGGTCTTAGTTTTTATTGCTCCATTTGCTTCACTTACCGCTGTCACTTTGCTAAGATGCGCTGTCAGACGGAGTGGTCGCCCCTATAATTCATTCATAAGAGCTGTCAATCTTCCCGCGCACAACCGTTGATGGAAATTTGTTTTATCCGCCTTTTTTCACGTTATGTTTGATATATAATAACACCAGCTTTTTATGCAAATGAAGGGTGTGCCAGAATGCTAAGAATCTGATCAGATCGAAGTGTTTCTCGACTTCGGTTCTACCCGTCCCGGCTTGAATGACATTTCCGAAATAACAACAACGCCATTGTAGCTGCATGCAGTTCAGTATACGGCACGTCTCCTCAATGAGTAACTTGAACAGAAAACCCAATTTTTTTTTGGCACACAAACCCGAATTTTTATGAGACTTAATTATCAACAGCAAAACTCAAATCGATATTTTATACAAAACTCAATATTTTTAATTTTTAGCTCATCTGGGCCGAAGGCCGAAATCTTGTCATTATTTTTCAGTAACTACTTCATGGTTTTTTCTCAAATTTGGTACACCGGTTCCCCTTTGGGCCTAGTTGTACAACATGTGTACTTTAGTCCAATTTGAATATTCAATATAGCCACCAGGCGGCCATCTTGGATTTCCCCATGAAACTTTATCGCGATTTCTCAGGAACTACTGCATGGATCTTTCTCAAATTTGGTACACATGTTCCCCTTGGGGTCTAGTTGTGCAAGATACCTTTTGTGGTCTGATTAAAAAATTCAATCTTGGATTTTCCGATGAAATTTTGTTATCGCGATTTCTCAGGAACTGCTGCATGGATCGTTCTCAAATTTGGTACACAGGTTCCCCTTGAAGTCTAGTTGTACAAGATACCTTTTTTCAGTCTGATTCAAAAATCCAATATGGTCACTAAGTGGCCATCTTGAATTTCCCCATGAAACTTTATCGCATTTTCTCGGGAACTACGTCATGGATCTTTCTCAAATTTGATACACAGGTTCCCCTTGGGGTCTAGTTGTGCAAGATACCTTTTCTACTCTGATTCGAAAATCCAATATGGCCACCTGGTGGCCATCTTGGATTTTCGTATGAAACTTTATTATTTCTCAAGAGGTACTGCATGGATCTTTCTCAAATTTGGTACACAGGTTCCCCTTGGGGTCTAGTTATGCAAGATACCTTTTGTGATCTGATTGGAAAATCAAATATGGCCACCAGGCGGCCATCTTGGATTTCCCCATGAAACTTTATCGCGATTTCTCAGGAACTACTGCATTGATCTTTCTCAAATTTGATACACAGGTTCCTCTTGGGGTCTAGTTGTGCAAGATACCTTTACTGGTCCGATTCGAAAATTCAATATGGCCACCAGGCGGCCATCTTGAATTTCCCCATGAAATTTTGGTATCGTGAATTCTCGGGAAATTACTGCATGGATCTTTGTTAAATTGGGTAAACAGGTTCCCCTTGTGGTTCAGTTGTGCAAGATACCTCTTTTGGTCCATTTCGAAAATCCAGTATGACCGCATCTTGAATTTCCCATGAAACTTTGTTATCATGAAATCTCAAGAAATTACTGCATGGATCATTTAGTGTTCAGGGCGGACAACACAAGTTAGAAACTCATCTATTGCAGTTCTTTAGTAAAAATTTCTTAAGCTACTTTCTCCAGTTACAGCCAGATGAGCTACAGTCCCATGGCACTATCTTTAATCACCGTAGCCCCAATGAAAAATGGGCTAGCAAAACCCCTGCATTGGTATACAGTCATTTAACAGATAGGGAACAGCCCTTGTCTGCCATTCAAGAATCAGAACATTCACAGTGCCTTACATTTTTTCTGAGTATACCAAAAATGCTATACTTTAATGTAAATTGGAAAATTCCTTTAACTGGTAATGTTTATTTTTTGGCCCTTCAACGGTGAACCGCACCTCATCGGGGCAAAAACCTCGCTTAATCGCATCGCATCGCATCGCATCGCATCCTTCAGTTCACAACAACACTGTGTTTGAAATTGTCAAAATATCGATTGACTAGTTCATTAGGGTGAAGTGATGTCAAAAGACAGTTTTATTATGTGTTGCATGTTTTGTGGATGGTAATTGTTGTTAATTGTTTTTGCATCTTTGTGTTCCACACAGGTGAAGATGGAAGATCCCAGCAGCTCGACTGATGTGGATCAGTCTGGTAATGGAGCATATGTAGAAGGCACAGATGAAATCATAGTTCAGCAGCTCCCAGATGGAAGCTTTATGACAGCCGATGGCCAGAGGATTGTGTTCTCTAAGGATGACGTTGGCACCATCCAGTCTGGAGAAGGTGATGCTGCAGAGACAGTGATGGTGCAAGGAGGAGAGGAACTGGCAGCAATGGCCATAGATGAAGATGGCCAGGCTATCTACAGTGGGCAAGAGTCTAATGTCCAGTATGTGACTGCAGATGGGAGTCAGATCACAGTGCCGATGTCCGATATTGCTCAGTTTGGCGCTCTAGCTGTCCAGTCATCTGATGTTAATGGGCAAGTCACACAGGAAGGAACTGTTTCGGGGACACATGTCGTAGTAACTGAACAGATGGAACTTGTGCAGCCCAGTCAAGGTGCTTCTCTTGTCACCTCAGGCCAGCTCCTAGATGTGCCTGTACATCAAGCAGTGGAACTGGTAACCACAATAGGTGAGGGAATAGCAGTACAGGCGAGCAGCAGTCAGGTCCAGTCTTCAGGCTTTCATGAAGTGATGTCATCAGCTGTTGTTGGCTCTACAACAACGAGTCCTTCATCGACCATCTCTGTTGTGCCTAGAACTCTAGCACAGGGCTCTGATAGTTCTGGGTCCAGTATCGTGCATTTACAGGAAGCACCAGTGATGGACGTGCCAGAGACCACAGGAGCCATACAGACAGGTGGAGAAGTGGCCTCTAGTTCGGATGACTTTGTCTCTCAAGCTGAAATGGTGGGCCATCCTGATGATGCCCAAACAATTTATATTCAACGTAAGTGAAACAAGAAGAAATTAATGGTGACGAAAATGAAATTGCATATATCGAGGCCAATTACGTATTCACAATATATACCATAACTACATTTATTATACAGCTATGTCCTTTGATCCAATCAAATCATTTCAATCACACCATGTGTCCATACAGTACCCAAAGTCATATTGTATACCAAAATGCCGTATTGAATTCATATTGTACACTTTCTAAGAGAGGTAACTAAATAAAGCTACGAAAGTTGAAACCTATTTTCTCGCTCGATCATCCAGGAAACTTTAATATGAATATAAACTTAAATTCAAAGTAACATTAACCAGTCGGTCAAATTTGTCTCAAATGAAGATCGGAAAGTAGATACTGACAATAGATTGACATGATATTTGCAGAATTACAGATTTGGAGTCGTTTGCATTCTAGGAACTTACGGACCCTGTAGTTCAATTTGTTGTTATAATTGAATATATTGATATCCTGTTCTTTTATCTAACAAAACTATATTGATTCAAACTTAAATAAAAAATAAATAACATATAATTTAGTTTAATATTTTGATGACCTGTATTATAAATAGGTCATTAAACAGTGCTTTGTACAATATGGATTGGTATTGTACTCGTCCATGTGATGAAAATACGGGTTTTCATCACAACATGGACTTGTACAATACCATTCCAAATTGTACAAATCACTGTATAATAACCTAATAGTAATGTGAATGGTGGCAAGAACAAATTAATAATAAATAGTAGTAATAACTTAACAGCCCACACAATTCACCTCAGCAATCAGCAATTTTAGCACTATTTAACATGGTGTTAACTAGGAATTATTTTAATATGACATAATTTTTGCTGAGGCGAGTTTTCTGAATTGTGTGGGCTGACTTGATCAGATCAACTTTTCAACTGCAATGAGATGAACAAACTATACACCGGTTTGTGAAAAGTCTTGTCTTGCTGAATCTAATGCATAGTTTTCATGTTCTTAATAAACTTACTCCTAAAATAGCTAAAAATTAGTAAACACATCATGCCAAGATCTTTATCTTATTGTATGAGGAGTTCATAACTATCTGAGATTTAAGATTTGTTATTTTTTAGATTATACTGAATTCTTTGAACTGTAATTGGTCTAATATCTCTTGCAAAATTAACTTAAAGATCTGTTTTCTCTTCATTATTCAGAGTCACCAGGAGGTATGCAGACAATGACACCACACACTTTTGTTATTGATGGCTCCGAGGTTCACGAAGTATCGGCAAGTACTATGGAGGTGGTACAAGCATCATCCCAGGAAGAGGACACTGCAGAAGCTGAAGCTATTCCTACCCATGTTCACTCGCTGCAGACGTCGCAGCAATTCGCTCATCAGTCTACATCTGCTGAACCTGATACCGTCTCTGCAGTGGAGCCAGATTCAGGACGGAGAACAGACAGTAATCAGCTACATCGGCAGGCTGCTGAGGTTATTGCTCAGGTCACATCATTACTGGCCTCGACTGAGCAGCAGACCATACAGCCACTGGACCGTCTGAGACAAGAAGATCGAGTAACCGCTGCCGAAGAAGGGGATGAACATGGGCACACAGAAGAGGAAGCTGAAGTTCCATCTTTGCTGCAGGAGGAAGAAGAACCACAGGAACTAGAGGAAGAGCCAATGGATGAAGAAGCTGTTGAACCAGTGGAGGAACCTGATCAGACGGTTCCATCTTCTGAACAGTCTGCTCCAGAAGTGGACAAGGAGTCTGCTGGTGGACAAGAAGGTCAACATGATCTGGCAACAGCTGCCAAGACTGTAACAGAACAGTCCGTTGATTCAGGCGTTATTGCTTCAACAGGCTCTGGTGGGGCAGAAGTAGAGAAAGAATCGAGAGTAACGCCGAGAAGAAGAGGCAGACCACAAAAGGAGACCAAGGACATGCCAACAACTGTTGCAGAAAAAGAACCTGAGGAACAGAGCGTATCAGATACTACACCCATTCAAAAAAGAGGGAGAGGTCGGCCTGCAAGACAGCAAAAAGGTGAGGAAGAAAAGGCAGAAGAAACGCATTCAGATAAGGGAGATGTTGCTGCTAGTGCTGAGCAGCCCAAATCTGCTGGCAGGGGAAGACCGAAGAAGCAGCAGAAAAGTGGAGATGAAGCTGAAACACCTGCTCAAACCCCCACATCCATTGAAACGGCTTCAGGCAGGTTGACTCGAAGATCCTTGGTTCGAGGGTCTGATACCACACCGGCAAAGGAAGACAGTGCTAGCAAACGGCCATCCAGGCCAGTTGCTGAGGTGGAAGTGATCAAAGATAAGGAAGAATCTGGTGGTCGCAGAAGATCTGGTAGAGGCAAAGCAACAGTTCAAGAGGAAGCAGACGCAGAAGAGATTATTGCTGAAGAGGTGCAGACAGAGGAAGGTGATAAAGGAAAGAAAAAAAGGGGTAGGCCATCCAGAACCCCTGCCAAGACGGAAATCAAAGTGGAACCAGCAGAGGAGGATACACCTACAAGACGTGGAAGACCTAAGAAAAAGAAGGAAGATACAGAGGAGGTACATGAAGCTGTTGTTGAAATAGATCCAGAGCCAGAAATTGAAACTCCAACTAAAGGAAGGCGCGGGAGGAAGCGAAAAGTTAGTGTAACTACAACAGAACAAGAGACTGACATGGTTGAAGAAGAAACCGGTGCAAGTGGGGATAGTGTTGAGGATGTAGTGGAGGAACCAAAGACGCCAAGGAAACGTGCTCGTGGAGCTGTTCAAACTCGCGAACAGGGCAGTGAAATGACTCCAATGGCTCAGACACAAACAACTGGTAGTTCCACACAAGGCTATGATGGAATGGATTTTGAGGAAGAAGAAATTGATGATATTCCCATGGTGGGGATGGTGGATACTCCAACTAAAGCTGGTGAGACAACACCTGAACCTGAGCCTCCAGTCTTGACTGCATATGCGGTGGACAGTGAAAGAACCCCTGATATGTCTGTCCCTGTCGGTGGTGATATTTACAGTATTGACCAAATAGATGATGATGAATACTTGCCACAATCTTCCAAGAAACAAGCCAGTCCCAAGACTGCTAGTGTCGGTACATCAACAACTATTGTGACACCCTTCATTGAAGTCGAAACTGTCTGGGAATCTGGCGGCAAGAGATCAGTCTTAACCCAAACTGACCCCAAGCTGAAAAAGAAGAAATTTGGGCCACTTGGTCTCGATGACACTCCAATTAAACAGGAAGCTGATGAGGAAGCTAGAAAGAAACGCAAGAAACGAGATGACGACATTGGTTTATTTGAGGATGTGGATGCCAAAAAAAGGAGTGTGAAACGAAATACAGAGGAAGCCCTGAAATGCCCATTCTGTGACAAAGCCTTCATAGGATTGGTCAAACATATAAAGGGAAAGCATCGCGAAGAAACGGAATATGATGAAGAGATTCGCAATGCTCGGTGGAGAGAGCGTATTATGAAGGTGTCCACACAAGGTATCCAGGAGGAGGGTGAAACCTGCCAGGACTGTGGCAAAGTCACGAAGAACATGAAGCGTCACCTTGAATCTCACCAGCAGAATCGTATGCAGATCCCGTGCCCAATCTGTGGGAAGGTGGTCCTGAAAACCGGCATGAGTTCTCACATGAGAACCGTTCACTCTGGCCGTCGACCATACAAGTGCCCCCACTGTGACTACGATTCTGCATTCCGCGGCAACCTGAACACCCATATCAAGGGTATGCATTTACACACTCGTCAATACCTTTGCAACACGTGCAGTGCAGCTTTCAAGACTCTGGGTGCTCTGATTGGCCATACCAAGCGTGTCCACGAGAACTGGAAGTCACCCAACCAGAAGATCTTCATCTGTTCAGTCTGTGAGAAGCGTTTCACGAAGAAGTACCATGTTGATCGCCACATGTTGATCCATACTGGAGAAAAGCCGCACAAATGTGCAGATTGTGGACGGTGTTTCAACAACAAATCCAACCTGATGTCTCATATCCAGTTGGTTCACAAGAAGCTCTCCCCATACCAGTGTGACCTATGTAAGGAGACGTTCAAGAGGAAGAAGCTTCTCCTGGAGCACATTGGCAAGGAGCATGTGGCCCATGGAGAACATGTCGTCTTCAAGACCCCCATGGATGAGCTCTCTGACAGTGAAGATGATGAAGACGAGGAAGGAATTGAGGAGGAGGGAATAGAGGAAGGTGAAATTATTGACAAATCGGACATGGAGGGAGCAACCATACAAATGGTACAACCTGTCCCTGGATCCCAGAACCAGACCCTTCAACTCCAAGCCGTTCAGGAGGGGCAAGTCATGGATGGAACACATACTATAGCCATCCAGCAAATGGATCCTTCCATGTACACTGGGCAAGAGATGCAGTTGGCGCATGTGGTGACTACGGAAGGGGAGACGACTCATACTCTACCAGAAGGCCAGACTATAACGACACTTCAAACTGAAGGGGGCCAAGAGACCATTATCATTGTTCACACGGCTGATGTGGGTGACGTTACCCACGCTGTTGTAGAACAGGCCGGAACAAGTGGCATGAGTGGAGACGTGGCCACTCTGGCTACGGCTGCTGAGCTCTTCACCCAAATGCAGTCTTAATTTTCAAGACAGTTTGGCTTCTTGACGGACTGCATCACTTCAAATCAAAAGGAAATATCTGTTCTAGATTCATGGCAGTTAAGGACTCATTACTACGTCAAACCACCTGCGATAGAAGAAATGTGGACTAGAAGTGTCTAGACGATTTCTAGGCAAATGTGGACTGTGTTTGTAACTATGAGCATTGACTTTTGCTGTACAGTATCACTCATTCCAGTTGATGACTTTACATCGGGAATTCATTCGCACATGGAATGAACTTTGTACTTCTACTCGCATCACTTACTCATCGTTATTCTCACTAACTCGAGTCTCGCTAACTTTATGTTTGAGTTTGTATCAAAATCAAGAATGTCTTTAAGTGATGGACAAAACCTAGAAGTAAATGGAGACATTGTGATGAACCCTGGATATAGTGGAATAATAGAACACGGAATCGTAGTTCAGGGCAAACATGTGAATCATGGACTGAGAAGAGAAAGTTCGAAATTATTTATGTCCACCTGTAACATCTTCATTACACCAAGCCAGTTTCTACATTCCGACTTCGAACCTGCATTGATTTATCTGACCACCTTCAGCGTTGAAAAACAGAGGTTTAAATTTCACCTATGAACGAGAGAACCTACCCGCCGATTGTGAATAGGGTGACATTTTTCTCAAGTAGCTAGGTCATTCCTACTAATATGGTGGTTGTGTTGGCCCAATATATAGATCGGCCAATGAATAACGCTCTTCTATGACACATTCCAGAAATCAAGTGGATTCAAGGTCAGTGACGTCTCTCTGAACCCTGAATGTGGTCAGATATATCTGCAGGTTTGAAGTGGGGCCGTAGAAATTGGCTTGGTGTGATGAAGATGACCTGTAATGGTATTGGCAGTAATCCTGCATTGGTAAAATACAGATGACTGAATAGTGTTGAAAACTCAATGGTAAAGTACCTAGATACTGTCTGGTTTTAGTACCTAATTGCTGGCCTTTTAGGATATCACATGTCTACAGCTGGTTTCATTTTGTAATTATATTCAGTTTGCTCCTGTATATACATGTACGTAGTAATACCACATTGTTGTCATTGTTATTTTGTTTGGGGCGACAATTGGGAAACCATATCTTTTTGAACAGCATTGCCCTGCTTGTTACTGCTAATGTTAATTAGAATATACTTAGCATGTTTGTTATATTTACTGTAGTATTAGTTAACATTTTATCTACTGCAGTCTACATGCAAACTTAAGAATAAGGCTTAATGTACTCTTTTTTTCTGTTTTTCCCATTAGTTATTGGTTAATTGGAAAGGCATGTTTTTATTAAGGAGTCGGTCATTCATTCACTTTCACAACACAACCAATGTCCACTTGTTGAAGTTTTGTTTTAACCACACATGTACAAAGATTTTTTAACACTGTCCACACTGAACATTTGTCGTTTTAACAAATACATGAGGGTACATGTAGCAATGTAACACTTATCCCCTGAATTATCTGCAATGAATGTTAGTGAAAGATATTTTATACCACTCTGACTGTATTAATTCAAATATTGTGTGGGTGTTAATGTAATTACAAGGGCCAATCAAGTATTAATTACATACAAAGGAATAGCTCTGGTCCTTCATCCGAACAAGCTCATTTATTACAATATCCATACATGTACATATTGTTGGGAAACAGTATTCATGTAGAAATGTCATTCCTTTTACAGTGTCAGTTATAACATCTTTTGCTTTATATTGAGGCTATCATTTTCTCTGTTGGACATTCTGTGACTAAGAAATATGGATTTGGTATTCCAGAATAATTCAATCAGTTACATTTTAATTGTGGTTTCACCGTTTGGAAGCAATGTTAAATCCTATTCCCTCACTAATTGTGGTTGGAGGTTAGAATGACCTGTATTTTAGTGAATTCCTGTAATGATTCAATCACAAAGTAAAATTCCCCACCATAAAATCTGGGCTGATCAAATTTATTGCAACAAGTTGACAAATGATTAAAAATCTTGCATTATTTCGTTATTTCAATGATTTTTAGAGAGTGGTGAAATTTATTAGAACAGCTGATTGAATTTGCCCCCAAAATTGGGGGTGATTGGATTTTGAAAGGGTGGTTGAATTATTAGAGGTGTTACTGTACTCCAATAAGGAGAAGTAAGCTTTCTGCTGTTTAACTTGCCTTGCTACTCCTATACCTAATGGAATCTCTGCTTCTTGACATTCAGGACAACAAAGAAATTTTGATCTTTGTTTGAACATTGTATGTATAAATATGGTGTTACAGATCAGGCCCTTAGCGAAGGGGGTTTTCTGGGTTCGGGCGAATCCCCCTTTCTGAAATATTATATATTTTTCTCATATAAATGCCCTTTTCAAACACTGAAGCGAAACCCCCTATTTGCCCCTTTTCCCATGCAGCGAACCCCCTGATGTGCCCTTTTGGAGTGAAGGCGAACCACCCCTCAGTAAATCCTGGCTACGGCCTTGCAGATATTGTAAATATTTTCTAAGTCTGAAGAACAATGACTTCGAACCGAAAGAGCAACAGAATGACTTAAAGTTTTAATAGTATGTTTGCCAAGTCGTAATATGACCCTGTATGCAAAACTTAACCAAGCTTGCATAGGAAAATTTCAAACCGTTTTATCAACTTCTCCTTCCTTGCACATGTGAACATCTGTAGGCTGTTTGTAACAGCGTGTGAATCATGATGATCTTGATTATGAAATATTCATATTTAACTACATCTGGTGGCTTTCTCTACAATTCATTGTACCTTGGAATGAGTGTTGATAGCTTTAGGGTAATTTTTAGTGGTCTTAAAAGATGTACAAGTGTATACTTCCCCCTCCCACCATTATTTACTAATTGTGTAAATTGTTCAGCTACATTAAAGTACAATTTGTTGATAGTTAGAATTTCATGATGTTTTATAGCAGATAAATATGGTCTGAACTGTATTGCAGTGTAAAATTGAGGTCTAAAAAATGTTCATAATTTGCATGTACACAGTGGCTTACATTGTTCGCTCCCTTAGTCCTTACCTTGGTGTTAACTTAGATATTGATTAATTAAATCACGAGTAAGAGAGATTTGTATGAACTGGTGGTATTATGTATAATAGAACAATCCTTTTAGTGCCATGTTTGTTATTCTGAGAATGTGTTTCTGACTGAGCATATAGCCTGATGTAAATTCGCTAAATATTCACTCACTGGAGGTACATAAATATTTAGGTTATAAAATCTATTGTATTTTTTGTTCAGTTTCATGGTTTCACATACAAGTTAAGGGAATTTAGATTATGCAGTGTGAAATCCATTTCACCCAACGCGCCTTATTTAATATCATTTCAGTGAGGTCTGTGATGTAATATTATGTAATGGTACCAGTTGCAGAATTTAAAGGTTACGGTGACGTCTCTAATAATTTGATCACTTCAAACCACAATATAGAAATTCATTACAAAAACATTCGGCTCCAAGCATTCAAAACTCTTCATGAATAGGTTACTCTACAAGATGTCCTTCATTCTAGGTGTTTTATGTGATTATGTGGATTGAATAATTAGAGACCCTATTATAGGCCCCACGACAAGTACTAACCTGGACTTGTCAAGTTCGTCTGAATGATAAGAAATGCCATAAGACGATGAGGTGATTGTAAAAACAGTTGATATTTTTGATGCAAGAAGTTTTTGGTACAATAGTCTGTCATGATAATGTATCCGCTAATGTTCATTCAAGAAAAAGGTATGGAGTTGTTGTTCAGAGAATTTAACCCGAGGTATTTGGACAGTAGTGTTATGAATTATTTAGCCATGTTATTGCAAGTTGCCTTGTAATTTTCTGCTTTGAAAAAAAATGCTTTCCAAATATATTTGAATGAGATATGTAATTTCCGCTTTGAATCTTGATGTATTATAGTCAAATAAATATACAGTGTGTCAAAACGTGTTGCTAGCTTTGAGCTCTCTTTACCAAGCTTGTCTCGAGGTCATATTCTCAGATTCACTGCGATTGAGAGTGGAACTTAACCCACACCACCAATTTGAACATTCTGCAATTATATGATCAACAGATGGATGTGTTTTGTTGGTTGCCTAGCCATGTTGGCATCAAAGGAAATACTGAAGCTGATGAAATGACTAAGGCAGCTCTAGATAATGAGGTTGATCCTGTTGGAATCCCATATAGCAATTTCAGACCTCCTATCTGTGCTTATGTGAGAAAGCTCTTCCAATCTTTATGGGATGCTGTGGATAATAAAATATATTCATCTGAGTAGCCAGAAACGTTACGATCAAGCCATGATCAGGTGATGTAGAATTGGCCATACCTGATTAACTCGAGAACATTCACTAAAAAAGGAACCAGGCCCAAAGTGTATTCCATGCCATGAAGATATCTCGGTGAAACATATTCTGATTGACTTTTTATACACCCGCCAAAAGGCGGACGTATTATGTGATGGCGGTTTCCGTCCGTCTGTCCGGTTCTCGTGGTCGGTCTATATCTGCAGTTTCCTATCTACAGTTCCAGTTTTTGGTGAGTGGATCCCCTATGGGGAGACGATGTGTCGTGTACCAAAATGAAGATCGAGGTCAGAGGTCAAAGGTCACTGGCCTAAAAAGCGGGGAAATCATGAAGTGTTTGTGTCCGGTCTATATCTGTGAAAGTTTTCTATCCACAGTTGCAATTTTTTGTGAGTGGATACGCTAGGTGAAAACGATGTGTCGCGTACCAAAAGTTGAGGTCGGAGGTCAATGGTCACTGTTGCCTAAAACCAGGAAATCATTAATCATTGACAGTTTTCTATCTACAGTTCTAATTTTTGGTGAGTGGATGCCCTTGGGGGGAACGATGTGTTGCATACCAAATGTAGGTCGAGGTCAAAGGTCCGTGTAACTGAAAAATCAGGAAATCATTAATAATTTCTATTTTTATACGCCCGCCAAAAGGCGGACGTATTATGTGATGGCGGTTTCCGTCTGTCCGTCCCTCGTGTCCGGTCTATATCTGGGACAGTTTTCTATTTGCAGTTCCAATTTTTGGTGAGTGGATACCTTACGGGGAGACGATGTGTCGCGTACCAAAATGAAGGTAGAGGTCAAAGGTCACTGGCCTAAAAAACGGGAAATCACTGAAGTGTTCGTGTCCTGTCTATATCTGTGAACGTTTTCTATCCACAGTTGCAATTTTTTGTGAGTGGATAGGCTAGGTGGAGACGATGTGTCGCGTACAAAAATTGAGGTCGAGGTCAGAGGTCAAAGGTCGCTGTTGCCTAAAATCAGGAAATCAGTGACAGTTTTTTATCTATAGTTCTAAATTTTGGTGAGTGGATGCCCTAGGGGGAACGATGTGTTGCATACCAAATTTTGGTCGAGGTCAAAGGTTATTGTGACTGGAAAATCAGGAAATCATAAGATTTCTAATTTTTTGTGAGTGGATTCAATAGGGGGAAATGAAGTGTTGCAACCAAAAAAATAGGTCAAGGTCGAAGGTCACTGTGACGCCAAAATCAGGAAATTATTAAAAATAGCATTTTTTTGTGTCGGTAGATACATTAGGGGGACACGATGTGTCACCTACCGAAATCAAGGTCAAAGATCAAGGTCACTGTGACCTCAAAATTATGAAATTGTTAAAAATCATGAGTTTTTGAGTCCATTGAGAAATTACGGGAAGTCGTTTTGTCCTGTAACAAAATTTAGATCCAGGTCAATAGTCAAGGTCACTGTGACCCAGAATCAAGGTCAAAGGTCCGTGTCACCTAAAAATGAGGAAATCATTAAAAATTACTAATTTTCTGTGAGTGGATTCAATAGGGGGAAATGAAGTGTCGCATACCAAAAATAAGGTCAAAGGTCACTGTGACCCCAAAATCGGGATATTATTAAAAATAACTTTTTTGTTTCAGTAGATACATTAGGGGGACATGATGTATCACATACCAAAATGTAGGTCAAAGGTTAAGGTCACTGACCCCAAAATCGTGAAATTGCTAAAAATCATGATTTTTTTGTGTCCAGTAAGAAATTACAGGGAGACGGTTTGTCATGTACCAAAATTTAGGTCAAGGTCAATCGTCAAGGTCACTGTGACTCCAGAATCAAGAAATCTTTAAAAATTACTTTTTGTGTGTCCGTAGCTACATTAGGGGGAACATGATGTGTCGCATACCAAAATGTAGGTCAAGGCCGAACGTCAAGGTCACTGTGACCCCAAAATCATGAAATTCATCAAAATCATGATTTTTGTTGTCCATTGATACATTGATGGAAGATGTGTTGTGTATCAAAATTTAGGTCAAGATCAAAGGTCAAGGTCACTGTGACCCCAAAATCTGGAAATCATTAAAAATAACTGTTTTTTTTCTGCCAGTAGATACATAAGAGGGACATGATGTGTTACATACCTAAATGTGGGTCAAAGGTCAAGGTCACTGTGACCCCAAAATCAATAAATCATAAAGTCACATTTTCATATGCCTGTCGAAGACGAGGTCGTGTAATGCGATGTTGCGTTCTGTCCATTCATCCGTTAACAACTGTTTTCCATGTGATATCTCTGGTTTCAAGGTATGATTGGTACCAAACTTTGAATATACCTTACTCGCATGGCAAAGAGGAGCCATACATTTTGAGATCAATTTGTCAAAGGTCAAGGTCACAGTCTCCCAAAATTGAATCCAGTTTAGCTGACTATATGTGTTAGGTTGGAATATTCAGAGTTCTCTCCCCTACATGTATATGGCATTTGTCCTGTGGAGTTGTCTCCCATGTTTGAAACAGCTACATGTAGTTAAACTGTTGTGACATAAAAACCATACATTTACTAATTCAATGGGGAGAGGGGTCCATCATGAACTTCATACCTGTTTATTAACTCAAGAACAAAGGTTTACCTCATTACTTTCTTCTTCCTTCATGAACAATTCTCTCGGCTGAAAGGAATCCATTTGCAGGAAAATTACTATTTTCTTGTGTTGGACTATTGTCGATTTCAGTATGGGATATGTGAGCTCTCGGCTCTTGCTTCAGGGTCAACTAGTTACCAAGAATTAAGCCCATTTTAGTTTATCATTCAATATAAGATGTGATATATGTTACAGTCTCAGAAGCACAAAAATGTAGACCTTTCTCTGGATTGCTAACTACTAATTGGAATCAAGGCTATTAAACAACCTTGAAATTTGGACCAATGTAATTCCAGATATACTCTTGTTTTATTTTAAGATTGTAAGAGATTCTTTTTATAAAGCATCTACTTCAGAAGATCTTTTTAATCTAGTAAGAGAATACTATTTTAGGTTACTTGAAAGAAATCCGTTTGTTGCATAAGTTTTAATGTATGTGCAAGTAGTATAGAAAACAGCTCTCATTGACCTCAAAAATTTGCATATCACGTGACCTCTTACCTTTGCGTCAGCCAATCAGAAACACGCATTTTGACCTCGTCTGTATGCCTTGGTTCTGGGGTTTTTCCATCACAAGGAGTGCATGACCTTGGATCATGTTTAGACATGCTAGGGGATTCCTCCGCGGTGATGCGGTTTGGCGGTGATGCGGTCTACCTCCGCGGAGAAAAAGTAGTCCCCAAACTTCAAATACGCTGCATGGTCCGATTGGGTCGTATGAGGTATCAATGTGAAGCAGTCGTGAAGGCGCATCCACTGGGATGGGTGTGACGTGGAACTGACGTCATTCTGCGCATGCGCAGTAGACAAAGTGTATGTAAATACACGCTTTGAGGTCTAGGTGGGCCACTATTGGTCCTATGGAGTCGTATGATGTATCAATGTGAAGCAGTCGTGAAGGAGCATCCGACGGGGTGGATGTGACGTGGAACTGACGTCATTCTGCGCATGCGCAGTAGACAAAGTGTATGGAAATAGACGTTTTGGGTTCTAGGTGGAAGTGCGCGGGTGAATTTCCGTTCAAAAGGTCAAAGGTCACATCCAGGTCAAAAGGTCAAAGGTCTCCCTTCCGGTTAGGTTCGGCCCTCTCCGGGCCAATAGATAGCCTTTATCCGCCCTCCCGAAGCACCCATGGAATCCACAGGGTCTCCCACAATATCGCCAGCACTATGCCCATGTTAAATGGCCAATGGGGAACCCTCAGTTTTCCCCAGAACCGTATTGGCACAAAAAAATACATGAAACTTATAGTAATAAACAGTAAACTGCTTCTGGCAAGTTGTGCAAGTGAACCTATGTGTTTGTGTGTGTGTGGGGGGGGGGGGCAGTGGATTTTACATCCGTGACCTTGTCAACATCCGGGTTTCCCAGTGGGGTTTTTCTCATAGTTCCTCCGTCTTCCATCCAGGTACTGTGGTTTTACATCCGAGTCATCTTACATCCGGGGTTTTCCATGTTTACTGTCACGTGACCGGAAATGACCTTTAACCGCTGACATGAGCTTTAACTTTTAACCTTTAACATCCGCATGTAAACACACCCATAGCGGTTCCTCCAGTGAGGATGTACTGTGATGGGGGGGGGAATAATAAAAGGATTGACCTGTAATCTTTGTTGTTGTTGTTGCTCTCTTTTTGGGCTAACCAATCAGAATAGTACGTATCACGGACTACACCCGTAGAGCTACATATAGGTGCGCATGTGTGACATGGTCTACAAAACACGTCCCTCTGGATCCCGCACACGGATCCTCGAAGATGGGAGGTCTTCGCTCAAGGCTTGAAAGACATGCATGTACCACAGGAATTGGTGGGGAACCCCCAGCGCTGGGCCTGGATGCAGCGGACCCAGCAATCGCCGAGTGACCCACTACCTTCTTGGGAAGCCGAGTGGGAACCGGAGTCACTCCCCAAAACACCACAACGACGGGCACCTTCTTTTCTCTCCTTTAAAAAACCACCCTTGATCAAGACACCCCACATCTCCAGAGCCGTGACACGTAGCAAGTCACCACGACGAACACGACGCCGGACACAACCGCCCAAGGCCTGGAACACGTATTAAAACCAACAGCGGCAGCAGGACAGCCCAGTCGCCATGTTTTACCTCACCCTACCCAGTAACAGTTCGCTGGATGTGTTTTCTGACAACACCTTGGCCAAGTACGTAACCCAATTACCGCAACCGTTGCATTTACCTGGACGATGGGAATGTGGCCTCGTGGATATCCAATACCCTTACTCGTGGTACAACGTGCGAACCAATGAAGTGTGGTACTAGGTGACCTACGAAGGAAAAAACACCCGACTCACCCTCCCCGAAGGCCAATACGATACCCCCAAGGAGTTCATGCAGGGGCTGACAAGACTGTTGCATTATAAGGCTCTGCGGGAGGTGACGAATACTTCAACACCCGTCAAATCCTTTCCCTTCAAGAATCACGTGGACTTCGATTACAACGCACACAACGACAAGGCACAGATCCTCCTCACCGCCAACGTGAGTGTCGTACTGAGTCCTATACTACAGCAAATGCTGGGTCTCACTCACCCGACCTACACGGGTCCATCCGAGGACCATGGCCACATCCCGACGGATATGAAGTCGGATATGTACGGACTCTACGTCTACTCGGACGTGGTCGACAACCACATCGTGAGCGATATCAACACACTTCTGTTACGGGTGGTCCCCATTAAAAAGACTTATGGAGATCAAGTCACCCACAGTTTCACCCACATGCTCTACCTATCCGTACGACAACCGACATCAACACTATCACGGTGGACATAAGAGATGACACGGGAGGACCGGTCGCATTCGAAAGAGGGAAAGTGGTGCTGACACTTCATTTCCGACAAGCACGTTCTCCCCACTTTGTATAATGAATGTGCCTTACGAGTGCGATGCACGCAGCTATATGGATTATTATGCTCAACATGCCGGGGGTGGCCTTCCGGTATTTTCAGGTGCACGCATGCAACGAGGACATGAGCTGGAAAACATACTCGGGAGTATCGTCAAAACGTTCCTGCCCTTAGTGACGCGTGGGGTGAAAGCGATCGGCAAACAAGCGGGACGCAGTGGACTGCAAGTCGCCGGTGATGTATTGGGGGCACGGCACCCAAAGAAGCCTTGAAACGGCGGGCCAAGGAAGCGGGAGGCGTCTTGGTGGCCAAAGCACAACGCACCGTAGGGAATAAAAGAGCTGCACCACCGAGACCACGCACCAGTGACGACCGACCCAGCGACGACGCACATCGAAGACCCAGGATATCTTTTCTTAAACATGTCCTTAATCCACATCCCTCCACCAACAGTGAATTTGATTTGTGGACCGTCCCACCCACACAGACCAGTGCCGAACAATGATTATGGGTGGAGCATCTCCCGCTCTCCAGCATCAACGAAACAGGGTCAATCGAGTTCACCATCAGTAATACAGATACGGCCTATGTGGATTTAGCCCATACATACTTGTATGTGAAAGCCAAGATCGTCAATGGTGATGGCTCCAGAATCGTCCAAGCTGCAACGGTGGGCCCGACGAATCTCTGGCTACACTCTATGTTTCAACAGGTGGATATTTTTATCAGCGACAAACTCATCAGTGACTCGACCAACACGTACCCCTATCGAGCCCACATCGGGACGTTGTTGTCGTATGGACGAGAGGCTAAAGAATCTCAGCTGACAGCCGCTTTATTCTACCAGGACACAGCCGAGCACATGGACACGGTGGACAATGTGGGATATAATAAACGGAAGGCTTTCACCGCGAACGGCGTCTCGGTGGATCTCATGGGTCGACTGCACGCAGACCTCTTCATGCAAGACCGGTACCTCTTGAACAAGATCCCCATCAAAATCCGACTGATACGGGCGCCTCCGAGCTTCGCCTTGATGGCCACTAACGTAGAGGGGCATGCAGCTGACTATAAGATTGTCATCCAAGACGCAGTCCTGTATGTCCGAAAAGTGAAACCGAATCCAGCCGTTCAATTGGGACACCTCAAAGCCTTGGAAACAAAACCAGCCCAGTACCCTATCCGACGTGTGCAAACCAAAGTGTTTTGTGTGCCTGCTGGAAATATGACCGCCGACAAAGAAAACCTGTTCCTGGGGGAACTACCCAAACAATTGATACTGGCCTGTGTGGAAAATACCAGTTTCAGCGGAGCCTACCCAGAGAACCCGTTTGACTTTCAACATTTCGGCATCAATTTTGTGGCCCTACATGTGGACGGACAACAGGTCCCAGCCACGGCCTTAACACCGAACTTTGGGCGCGGGAATTTCATTCGAGCCTATCAGAGCCTGTTTACAGCCACCGGTCAAATCAACCAGGACGAAGGGAATATGATCAGTCGGGAGGACTACGCGAACGGATACACGTTGTTCTGTTTCGATCTGACCCCCACCTTAGAGAACGACCATCAGCTGGCCCTGGCCAAGCAAGGCAATTTACGGTTGGAAATCCACTTTGCACGAGCCCTCGGGACCACCGTCAATGTGATCTGCTACGCCGAGTTTGACAACATCATTCAAGTGGACAAGGCGCGCAACGTCCTGTGTGACTTTTCCACCTAACATGGATACAGACCAGATAACCACCGTGCTGGAGAATGACCCAGAGACACGTATGGTCTTTCAAGGGGTGTTCGCCCGAGATGTGTTCCCATTAGACCGTATGTATCCTGCTGATTACGTTCTCAACACGGACCCGATGGATCGGCCCGGTGAACATTGGGTGGGCGTGTACTTGACAGAACAGCAGGGCGAATACTTTGACCCGTACGGCCTGCCACCCCTCCATCCCGATTTAACAGACTTCATGGATCAAGGCACAGAGACGTGGTGTTGGAACAGTCAAACGTTGCAAAGCCTGACCAGTAGCGTGTGCGGACAATATTGCTTGTTTTACCTGTACCATCGATGCCGGAGAAGAACCTTATCTACCATCGTACAGATGTTTGACGAGTACCCCAAGGCCGAAGACCGCGATGTACTCGTATATGACTGGGTCGCCGATCATTTCAATGTACAAGCCCCGTTCTGGGCTTAAGTTCTTTCACGAAAAGCCCCCCTGTTCTGGGCTTAAGTTCTATCGATTTCAATGTACAAGCCCCCTGTTCTGGGATTAAGTTCTATCGATTTCAATGTACAAGCCCCCTGTTCTGGGCTTCAGTTTTCACGTGGTTGTTCTCACGTTGTTGTTGTTCACTGAATAAAAAAACAAAATGAGATCTCACCAAAAAAACCCTGTGTTGTGTGTTTTCTATATGAGCCTAAAACAAGCGGCCATGGAGGCTATAAGTGGCCTTGAACACCGTTGAGAAAGTAGCCAATCAGTGGCCTAGGATGGGGCCAAATGTAACCCATCAATGTCCAGAAAACAATGCAAGAGCACTGCAGTAAAATAGAGAGCCAATGAAATCAGCCCACCGACCAAGTACATGTTTTGGTCTAGGTTAAGAGCGGGCATTCCAGCACAAATTTTTTGACGCGGAGTTACAAGTGACAAGAGCAACAAGTGGAGTGAAAAAACTATAGAGGTTCGAGGTGCGGGTAAAGACCAGGAAGACGGCTTAAGTTCTTTCACGAAAAACCCCCCTGTTCTGGGCTTAAGTTCTATCGATTTCAATGTACAAGCCCCCTGTCCTGGGATTAAGTTCTATCGATTTCAATGTACAAGCCCCCTGTTCTGGGCTTCAGTTTTCACGTGGTTGTTCTCACGTTGTTGTTGTTCACTGAATAAAAAAACAAAATGAGATCTCACCAAAAAAACCCTGTCTTGTTTGTTTTCTATATGAGCCTAAAACAAGCGGCCATGGAGGCTATAACAGACATGTGGGGATTCAGTCAAACTGGCCTTGAACACCGTTGAGAAAGTAGCCAATCAGTGGCCTAGGATGGGGCCAAATGTAACCCATCAATGTCCAGAAAACAATGCAAGAGCACTGCAGTAAAATAGAGAGCCAATGAAATCAGCCCACCGATCAAGTACATGTTTTGGTCTAGGTTAAGAGCGGGCATTCCAGCACAAAAATTTTGACGAGGAGTTACAAGTTACAAGAGCAACAAGTGGAGTGAAAAAACTATAGAGGTTCGAGGTGCGGGTAAAGACCAGGAAGATGGCGAGTGGAGACTCGTCCAACACCTATAGATTAAGTTTATTACTATAAGTTCCATGGTTTCATGTATTTTTTTCGTGCCATTACCTCTATTTTACTGCAGTGCTCTTGCTTTGTTTTCTGGACATTCATTGTAGAGGTTCGAGGTGAGGGTAAAGACCAGGAACACGGCGAGTGGAGACTGGTCCAACACCTATAGGTTAAGTTTATTACAATAAGTTCCATGGTTTCATGTATTTTTTCGTGCCAATACGGTTCTGGGGAAAACTGAGGGTTCCCCACTGGCCATTTAACATGGATAAATCGATGGTAATATTGTCGGAGACCCTTTTCTATACATGGATGCTTCGGAAGGATGAATAAAGGCTATCTATTGTCCCGAAGATGGCCGGGAATTGCCGGAGATGACCGGACATTGCCATCCACCAGGGGCGCCACCAAACCACGGAACCCGCGCACTTCCGGTGACGCCGCGCAGGTGTGCGGCCGGATAACCCACGCGCGCTGCGGCCGGGCCGGGCCGGGTCGGGGAAAATCCGGATGGAAAATCCGGACCCTACGTCTAAGGAAAAATTGGAACTCTTCTGTGTTCGGAGGTAGTTTTAGTGAAACCGGAAGTGACGTCACACACTTGCGCAGAGCACACACCACCAAACCACAAACATGGACCCATAGTGGGTTCGTACCCCAAACACACCCCCACGCACCCCCAAAACGCCTGCTTTCTATACTACGACCGGACTGCGCATGCGCAGACTATTGAACACGGATGATGCATTAGTCCAGTCGGATGCTGCTTCACGAGAGCTTCAAAATAAGACCTCATACGACTCCATCGGACCAATAGTGACCCATGTCGGCCCCAAAATGTCTATTTCCATACACTTGGTATACTGCGCATGCGCAGAATGACGTCAGTTTTACGTCACATCCACCCAGTCGGATGCTCCTTCACGAATGCTTCACATTGATACCTCATACGACTCCATCGGACCAATAGTGACCCATGTCGGCCCCAAAATGTCTATTTCCATACACTTGGTATACTGCGCATGCGCAGAATGACGTCAGTTTTACGTCACATCCACCCAGTCGGATGCTCCTTCACGAATGCTTCACATTGATACCTCACTCGACCCCATCAGACCATTAGGGGCCCCGGTGGCCCCCAAAACGCTCCTTCCAATGCACTTTTCTCACAATTCCCTGTCTGCACATGCGTAGAATGTTGAACAAGGACGACACACTAGTCCAGGGGGATGCTCCCTCACGACTGCTTTACATTGATACCTCACTCGACTCCATCGGACCAATAGTGGCCCACCCAGACCCCAAAACGTCTATTTCCATACACTTTGTCCACTGCGCATGCGCAGAATGACGTCAGTTCCACGTCACACCCATCCCCTCGGATGCTCCTTCACGAATGCTTCACAGTGATACCTCATACGACTCCATAGAACCAATAGTGGCCCACCTAAACCCCAAAACGTCTATTTCCATATACTTTGTCTACTGCGCACGCGCAGAATGACGTCAGTTCCACGTCACGCCCACCCCGTCGGATGCTCCTTCACGACTGCTTCACATTGATACCTCATACGACTCCATAGGACCAATAGTGGCCCACCTAGACCCCAAAACGTGTATTTCCATACACTTTGTCTACTGAGCATGCGCAGAATGACGTCAGTTCCACGTCACACCCATCCCACACTCGACACAATCTCGGACAATGTAGGACATTAGAACCTCGATCCGCACTGGTAGGAATCCATATTGAAAGAATAATATCACGCGGAAACTCCGAACGACGCATGCCAGCTGTATGACTTCCGTTACCATGGACACTGATGGAGATTAGCTCAAGAAGAAAAACCGAGAGAAATACCTCAAATTAGAAGAGATTCTTCCCGTGTAGAATCAAGGGAATGTCCATTTCATTTGGATACATATTTTATCTCCCGATAAGAGAGAAATACAAACGAGGACTACATGAGGGGAAACACATCCTACAGCATGTGATGTGCCTCACGTGCGGCGGATCACGGTTTACAGCTGAGAGCTGTAAAATCCTTCCACCATTAATACGCGAGGTATTATGACTTCACGGAATAAGCCGAGCAGTCGCGAATGACCCATCCCAGTGGATGCGCCTTCACGAATGCTTCACATTGATACCTCATACGACCCAATCGGGGAATCCCCTAACATGTCTAAACATGATCCAAGGTCATGCACTCCCCGTGATGGAAAACCCAAGAACCAAGGCATACAGACGAGGTCAAAATACGCGCTTCTGATTGGCTGACGCAAAGGTCAAAGGTCACGTGATATGCAAATTTCTTAGGTCAATGAGCGCTGTGCGGTGTTTTCTATACTACTTGTGCATGTTTTTTGGTGTGTTAAGTCTGGAATGCTGGGGTGTTGTTTTTGTTGGGAATACTTATAATTTTGTTTGATCATCGCTATATTGGTGAACGCGATGTTGAACCCTAATTCTCTCTCTCTCTTATTTTCTCAAATTTTTTTGAATAAGGATTTAGTATCTCAAAAGTGTAAGTAAATGAACGAAAAATGCTTGCCAAAGGTTTGAATATTTTCCTGCAGGAGCACTCTCCCTGACCCATCCAAGGCTCCAATGGACACCAAACTGTTAGAGACTATTCTAGCCCAGCACTGTTTCTGGAATGTATTTACATAATGATCATTTGGGCTGATGTTTGATAGAAAATAATCAATCTGTTCAAGTTCCTTGCAATTTGTTCACACCAACAAGCCTCATCTACTTGACTGAATTGTGTCTATCAATGTTTTACCCCTCAGTCAAAATTGGCCTTAGGGTATTGTCATGTCCCTCTTCCATCCATCGCCATTTTCTTTTTCAACGTCATATTTCAAGAATGACTGACTACAAATACCAAACTTTCATCACACATGCTTATGATCACAGAGCAGAAGCCTATTGAAAGTCCGTGAGATTGACCTATTTTTTCTAGGTCGCTAGATCAAAAGCTCAAATTTTTCACAAATGGCTTATCACCATATCTCAAGAATAATAAGGCCTAGGCCCTGTGATCCCCCACCATCTGCAGCTGGTCGTGGGCTACTGTTAAACTTGGCTTTGAGGTATGGTCATCATGTACATGTAACGGTCCATCTGTTTTTATACGCCCGCCAAAAGGCAGACGTATTATGTGATGGCGGTTTCCGTTCGTCTGTCTGTCCGTCCCTCGTGTCCGGTCTATATCTGGGACAGTTTTCCAACTACAGTTCTAATTTTTGGTGAGTGGATACCCTACGAGGAGACGATGTGTCGCGTAAACAAAATGAAGGTCGAGGTCAAAGGTCACTGGCCTAAAAAACAGGAAATCACTGAAGTGTTCGTGTCCGTTCTATATCTGTGAACGTTTTCTATCCACAGTTGCAATTTTTCGTGAGTGGATACACTAGGTGGAGACGATGTGTCGCGTACCAAAATTGAGGTCGAGGTCAGAGGTCAAAGGTCACTGGCCTAAAAAAGAGGAAATCACTGAAGTGTCCGGTCTATATCTGTGAACGTTTTCTATCCACAGTTGCAATTTTTCGTGAGTGGATACACTAGGTGGAGACGATGTGCCGCATACCAAAATTGTTGCCTAAAATTGTTGCCTAAAAAGTATTGATCAGTGACAGTTTTCTATCTACAGTTCTAATTTTCGGTGAGTGGATGCCCTAGGTGGGAACGATGTCTTGCATACCAAATGTAGGTCGAGGTCAAAAAGTCAGTGTGACAGAAAAATCTGGAAATCATTAAAAATTTCTATTTTTTTGTGAATGGATTCATTAGGGGGAAATGAAGGGTCACATACCAAAAAATAGGTCAAGGTCAAAGGGCACTGTGACCCAAAATCAGGAAATTATTAAAAATAACATTTTTGTTGTATCAGTAGATACATTAGGTGGACACAATGTGTCACCTACCAAAATGTAGGTCAAGGTCACTGTGACCCCAAAATTGTGAAACTGTTAAAAATCATTATTTTTTTAGTCCTTTGAGAAACTACAGTGAGCCGTTTCGTCATGTACCGAAATTTAGATCCAGGTCAATAGTCAAGGTCACTGTGACCCCAGAATCAAGATCAAAGGTCAGTGTGACCTAAAAATCAGGAAATCATTAAAAATTACAATTTTTGTAAGTGGATTCAATAGGGCGAAATGAAGTGTCGCATACCAAAAATTAGGTCAAGGTCAAAGATCACTGTGACTCCAAAATCAGGAAATTATTAAAAATAACATGTTTTTGTGTCAGTAGATGCATTAGGGGGACACGATGTTTCACATACCAAAATGTAGGTCAAGTGACCTGGTCAAAGGTTAAGACCACTGTGATCCCAAAATCGTGAAATTGTTAAATATCATGATTTTTTGTGTTCATTGAGAAATTACGGGGAGACGATTTGTCATCTACCAACATTTAGGTCAAGATCTGTAGTCAAGGTCACTGTGACTCCAGAATAAAGAAATCTTTGAAATTTACTTTTTTGGGGTCAGTAGATACATTAGGGGGACATGATGTAGTACATACCAAAATGTTGGTCAAGGCCGAACGTCGAGGTCACTGATCCCCAAAATCATGAAATTCATAAAAATCATGATTTTTTTTTTTGTCCATTGATACATTGAGGGAAGACGATGTGTCGTGTACCAAAAGTTAAGTCAAGGTCAAAGGTCAAGGTCACTGATCCCAGAATCGGGAAATCATTAAAATATATTTTTTTCTGCCAGTAGATACATTAGAGGGACATGTGTTACATACCAGAATGTGGGTCAAGGGTCAAGTTCACTGTGACCCCAACATCAAGAAATCATTAAAAGTCACATTTTCATATGCCTGTCGAAGACGAAGTCGTGCTATTTGATGTTGCGTTCTGTCCATTCATCCATTAACATTTGTTGTCCATGCGATAGCTCTAGTTTCAAGGTATGGAATGGTACCGAACTTTGAGTATGGCAGAGAGGAGCCATAACTTTTGAGATCAATTTGTCCAAGGTCAAGGTCACAGTCCTTCAAAACTGAATCAAGTTTAGCTGACCATATGTGTTAGACTGGAATATTCAGAGTTCTCTCCCCTACATGCATATGGCATTCGTCCTGTGGAATTGCCTTCCATATTTGAAACAGCTACATTTAGTTAAACTGTTAAAAACCATACATTTACTAGTTTAACGGGGAGAGGGGTCCTTTATGAACTTCATACCTGTTTATTAACTCAAGAACAAAGGTTTACTTCATCACTTTCTTCTTCCTTCATGAAAATTTTTCTCGTCTGAAAGGAATCCATTTGCAGGAAAACTACTATTTTCTTGTGTTTGCCTATTGTCGATTTCAGTGTGGGATATGTGAGCTTTCGGCTCTTGCTTCAAGGTCAACTAGTTACCAAGAGTTAAGCTCGTTTTAGTTTATCATTCAATATAAGATGTTATATATGTTACATTCTCAGAAGCACAAAATTGTAGGCTAGCTACCAATTGGAATCAAGGCTATTAAACAACCTTGAAATTTGGACCAATGTAATTCCAGATACATGGGCGTATATTGAAGCCCCATTGGCTCTTGTTCTCATTACCACTGCCGATGAACACCCTAACTTGGATCACATTTGCATGTTGTCACAGAAGAGAATCCCATTGACAATTATTGTCAAAATTGCGATTGACCTATTTTTTCTGTGTCACCAGGTCAAGTTTGTCACACACTTGATTGTTACCTCCATTTTTCAAGAATGAGAAGACCAAGGTTAATTGAACTCTGTAGCAACTACTAATGACACAATTGTCACAACAATTGTCATTAGCAGTTGTCTGGTCGCCAGCTAATGTCGTAATTGCGTCCTTAGCAGGCGACTCTGCATGCAGAGTCGACCGCTATTGTCGCAAATACTTTAGCTGGTGACTGCATACAGAGTCGACCACTAATGACGCAATTACGACACATGTGTCATTATAGTGGTTGTTACTGCAAGGAGGGTCAAATGACAAACGTTGACATGCTCGCTACCATTTGCGACATTAGCTGGCGACCTGACAACTGCTAATAAAATAATAGTCGTAATTGCAACTGGCCAGTGAGCTACAAACTTATGAACCTAGCAAAACTTCTGATCTGCGGTCGATGACTTTTCCATCGTGTACTGTAGACTTTGATCAGGTGGGGCCTTCTTCTATCACTACGTGAGAACACAGATCCAGTGGGGCCTTCTTCTATTACCACGTGAGAACATATACTGCATTCTCAAGTAGTATAGAAGAAGGCCCCACTGGATCTAGTGCCTAAGGTATAATCAACACTGGTATACATGATGGACTAACCAGAAAGTCTGTCCTAGATCTAACCTTTTGTTCTCACCAAATGCCCCATTTTGACAACAACACACTTTGGATTCACTGATTTGGGGGTTCTTTCATTGTTTTTTAGATGATCTTCAGGATAAATGACAAATGAACAATTATTACAATCATCTAGTAATACACACTATGAAAATAAATGCTTTACATTTTCATTTCAAAAATGTTCCCAAAATGCATGAAACAGCATACGAAATAGTCAGAGCTTCCTACATGTATGTGACCCTTCATGCCAGACGAAGGAATTTCTGACATGGTAAGGAATATTCCTTAGTTATGTTGAGGAATATTCCGCTGGTGTACTAGTCGGGGAATATTCCTTCAATTTTTAAGGATTTTTTTTTCTGTGTATCGGTGGAGCTGTTTCCCAGAATAAATTTAAGCTAATTCGCCGGGTTAGAGAATGGAAGTTTGTACACAGATTAGAAATTGAGTAAAAGTTTATAGTGAAATAATACGGGTTAGAACAAAATTCTGTTCACTCTCAATGACATTACTTGGACACTGTTTACAAAGTCTGTCACTTCTATCTAACTGTTGTTATCTATCACGTTTAATTTCTAACCTGTGTGCAGTTATTCTGTATTTGCGAATAACACTTCTATATTATCTATTAGAGACGTCGGGATAAATTGATCTACAAAACACGCGAGACATTGAGGAGATGACTGAAGATATGAAATAAAGACGCTATAATGCAACCAATCTCGAATTTCGTTATAGGAAATTGCTCATTGAACACATATCTAAATCCACAGATGGTGAGGAGATTAGAAAAAAACTTATAGTCCAGGAACTAAAATCGATTGTGTCTAGGCACACGTCAGACACCAGAAAGGCCGGACTTTACAGTATGTGCGCCCAGAACCACATCATGCGTTTCAAAATACCAAAGGATGTGTGATGGTTATCGAAGAATAACTCCTTCTGTTGTGGCGGTATTGAACATGATTTTCATTTGAAAGTGAAACGGCTGAAAGTGATTGTTATGTACTGTAAAAATACTGAAGTTTCATATCATGCGAAATGGTGATGGTCAATTGCTCTAAGCTGGTTTTATTCAAGTTTGAAACCGGTCGGATGTGCTCTTGCGACATTTTAGAGACATTTTCTACGGAGATGCCCCTTTATATGTATAAATTATGACACCTCAAGTCAAAACAATTTGTGTGTATTTATTATCACAATTAGTGTTACAATCGGGTAAAATATCTTTCTGGTTTGAAGTATCATATTTCATCAAAATTAAAAATTGTGCAAATGCTCCGCGTGTATTCTACCAGTAAACGTTATGTGGGCAAGTAAAAAATGCATTGAGGTTGACGTCGTCGTAGTCCAGTTGTTTGGCTGCTCGCCTTCGAAAGCAGTGTGACGACCAGTTTGTTGAGCTATGAATTCGAGTCACGTTTTGGATCAAAACTTATGTCTTCTTATTTTTATACGCCCGCCAAAAGCGGACGTATTATGTGATGGCGGTTTCCGTCCGCCTGTCTGTCCGTCCCTCGTGTCCGGTCTATACCTGGGATAGTTTTCTATCTACAGTTCTAATTTTTGGTGACTGGATGCCCTAGGGAGGAACGATATGTTGCATACCAAATGTAGGTCGAGGTCAGAGATCAAAGGTCAGTGAGACCGAAAAATCAGGAAATCATTAAAAATTTCTAATTTTTTGTGAGTGAATTCAATAGGGGGAAATGAAGTGTCGCATATCAAAATATAGATCAAGGTCAAAGGTCACTGTGACCCAAAAATCAGGATATTATTAAAAATAACATTTCTTTGTGTCATTAGATACATTAGGGGGACACAATGTGTCACATATCAAAATGTAGGTCAAGGTCAAAGGTCAAGGTCACTGTGACCCCAAAATCATGAAATTGTTAAAAATCATGATTTTTTTTAATCTATTGAGAAATTACGGGTAGGCATTTTGTCATGTACCAAAATTTAGATCCAGGTCAATAGTCAAGATCACTGTGACACCGGAATCAATGTCAAAGGTCAGTGTGAAACTAAAATTCAGGAAATCATAAAAAATTACTAATTTTTGGTGAATGGATTCAATAGGGGGAAATGAAGTGCCCCATACCAAAAATTAAGTCAAGGTCAAGGGTCACTGTGACCCCAAAATCAGAATATTATTAAAAATAACATTCCTTGTGTCAGTAGATACGTGAGGGGGACTCGATGTGTCACATACCAAAATGTAGGTCAAAGATCAAGGTCACTGAGACCCCAAAATCGTGAAATTGTTGAAAATCATGATTTTTTTTGTGTCCATTGGGAAAGTACCAAAATTTAAGTCAAGGTCAATAGTCAAGGTCACTGTGACTCCAGAATCAAGAAATCTTTGAAAATTACTTTTTTTTGTGTCAGTAGATACATTAGGGGGACATGATGTATCACGTACCAAAATGTAGGTCAAGGTCGAACGTCAAGGTCACTGTGACCCCTAAAATCATGAAATTCATAAAACTCATGATTTTTTGTGTGTCCACTGATACATTGACGGAAGACGATGTGTCATGTACCAAAATTTAGGTCAAGGTCAAAGGTCAAGGTCACTGTGACTCCAAAATCAGGAAATCGTAAAGTCACATTTTCATATGCTGTCGAAGACAAGGTCATGTAATGCGATGTTGTGTTCTGTCCATTCATCCATTACCATTTGTTGTCCATGCGATATCTCTAGTTTCAAGGTATGGAATGGTATCAAATACCTTAGTGGCATGGCGAAGAGGAGCCATACATCAATTTGTCAAAGGTCATGGTCACAGTCCCCAAAACTGAATCAAGTTTAGCTGACTATATGTGTTAGGTTGGAATATTTAGAGTTCTCTCCCCTACATGTATATGGCATTTGTCCTGTGGAGTTGTCTCCCGTGTTTGAAACAGCTACATTTAGTTAAACTTTTGTGAAATAAAAACCATACATTTATTAATTTAACAGGGAGAGGGGTCCTTGAACTTCATACCTGTTTATAAACTCAAGAACAAAGGTTTACTTCATCACATTCTTCTTCCTTCAAGAAAAATTCTCTCGCCTGAAAGAAATCCATTTGCAGGAAAACTATTGTCGATGTCAGTGTGGGATATGTGAGCTCTCGGTTCTTGCTCCAAGGTCAACTAGTTTCCAAGATTTAAGCTCATTTCAGTTTATCATTCAAGTTTAGATGGGATATATGTTACATTCTCTGAAGCACAAAATTGTAGACCTTTCTCTGGATTGCTAGCTATACCAATTGGAATCAAGGCTATTAAATAAGCTTGAAATTTGGACAAATGTAATTTCAGATATACGGGCGTATATTGAAGCCCCTTGGGCTCTTTTTTTTATTGATTTGCCTAATATTTCAGATTTGAATTTATTTATGTTGCGAGAAACAATCTTCAGTGATATTCAGCTGAATAAAATACCCTAAGTTCAAAAGATATCAGTTTATAAAATATCACGTAGGATGTCGGACTAACTATTAGCAGGCGCCTGTGTATTCCACGAGATGTCGAAATGATTTCCTGTTGTGGATACAAGAAAATATTTGTTGATAAACCCATGTTTCTACAAAAATAAAAAAAATAAAACAAGTGAAATATAGATATAACTGCATACTCATGATTGGGGTTATTTTCATGGATCAGTAATACTTCCCAGGTAGAAAAACGAGGGAAAGTGTATTTTTCTGACCTATTCTCGTTACGTATATATATATGAATATATAAAATTCTCGCTATGGATAGTACAGGCACGGCGGAAGCAATTCATGATTGGGGGGGGCTACTATCACAGGACAATTAGGCGAGGGTCCAGGGGCCGCCTAGGCCCCGCAAGCTCCAGGGGTCTTAGATGGCCGGAGAAGCGTTCTAGCGTATTTCCGAGTAATAAAACAAGAAATCCTCGCCCGTGTAAACTCTATTTGTGTTGCCGGTTTTCCCAACATTTTTTATATTCATCGTCAAGAATCTCACAGACTCCATCAACGGTTATCTGATCGAAATTGCCAATGAGTTTGTGAACAATGAAAACCGACAGCGTGTATTTGGGCACTTCATTACCAAGGACTTGTAATTATATGCATTGCGTTTCGGTAACTTCTTGACTGGGCGAGGATTTGGACATTCCCATGGCATGGACACGCAGGGTATTTTCTATTCTAGTCCATTTTCTTTCTAATTATGATGAATGCCATGTCTGAACAATCAAATAACAGTATTTTATCTTCGCTGATATCACGAAACGTCCAGGACATCGGAGTCATGTGTTTTTAGCGGCATTTCGTCTTCATAATTAGTGGCATACGGTACATGGTGTGAGGATTTAATCATTTATCTCTACCATCTTTTATATGGTATAACACTATTAACCTTTTGTGAACCTAAAAATTACTAAACAAAATTCTAGAGCTTTGGTTGGCCCACTAATGCTGGAGAGTTGTAAATAGTTTTAGTTATGCGATTGATATGCGACACAGACAATTCATTTTACTATTCATTTCGAAAATACGTATTCATTGAAGTATTTTTGCGTTGACATCATGTAAATTTTAGAAAAGTTGGCTAAATTATTCTCTATTCTCTGCTAGTCTGCATAGAATAGATACATTTCAGACAATTATGATATAAATGTATTCAAGAGCGTAACTATTGTAATAAATTTGATACATATTTGCAACACTATTAATGCCACCTGTAAGGACGCCGCTAACATTAATTTTACATTGTGTATATGCTATATATGTTTTGATACTTTCTGCTTCTTTGTATTTGAAGGCACCTGTTAGGTATAAAAGATCAGTTGTATCAATTATTGTATAATGATGATGGAAAGCGTTACAATTGTAACTTTAAAATGATAACAGATTTGCTACTCAATTGTTAAAATGATAACAGATTTGTTACTCAATTGTTACAATATTGCCAGCCGATGTCAACTAGTACAAAGAGGACTAACGTACTGTGGTATACAAATATCAGAATATAGAAGGAACATGGACAACATACTATTCGGCTATAGGTTACAGAAGAAATTTCTTTCTCAAACTCATTTCGTATTCAAATAACAGCTTATGTTATGATAATTTCCATATTTATATTTACTAAGGATCATTTTTGCTATCAGAATTATGTGATTAACTTCATCAACCTGTAGAGTACTAAGTGCACCATAATCAAGTTCTTTTATACTAAATAAAATTATAGTTGGATTGAGCTTAATTCTAATTTGGATACGTGCCGCTATTGTATTTACCACCTCTGACCAGCATCCTCGCGAGCCAGTGTATCAATCAACAGGTTACGATCGATACACTGCAATGGCTTGGTTAGTTACCGATAGCAGTTCTGGATATAAATAGCTCGAGCTTTTCTACTAAACCAAACCAATCAGTATACGCGCTGATGCAGCTCACCAGGCCAATCCACAGCAAGGTTTGAAATTTGACTGGTTTGAATTTCATCGCCGGCCAGACTACCTTTGAAGTTAGGCTGAAATCGACATCGGGTTTCAAAGGAAAAACCCGCAGGCTTCAGATACTGACACGCTAATTCAAAACAACCGCTGGGGATGAAATGTACGAGATTGTGTAATAGACGCAACGACTCGAGAACTCATCTGAATCGCCAAAAAGGTCCAGGTAACCCCTCTGCGAAGATTTAGGGATTACCTGGACTTGTGCAGATGCTGACCAGAGGTCCTTGACTTATTTACAATTTACAAAGAAATGTTCAATAAAATCCACTTCATTACACAGCGGACATTTGTTGGTATCGTGTTTTCCCATTTTTTGCAATAAAAAAAACAGTCGAATATATATTGTGCAATATTTCCCACTGTAATGTCCATAACCTCACTTCCTTACAACAGTTGAAAGCAATTTTAAAGAGTACTTCATCGATATCAATATCATATTTTCTCTTCTAGAACTGACTACCACATGGTACAACAGACTTTGTTTTACATATTGTTTTTACTCTTCGAAACTGTTTAGCAATCCAACTCGTAGCATCCTCATCGCAAAAGTAAATACCTTCTCTTTCCGGCAAAGCAGAAAACATAATTGTTCTTTCATTTCAATGCGTTGTATTCGAAAATTCTCATAGGAGATGGTCCCACTTTATTAACGATCTGGTCAAAACTACACAAGGAAATTAGGGTTACCATAATTAAGTTTATGTGATGATCAACAAGGTCGCTTTCTTATGTTGACATGATTATAGTTTTATTGTAACTGTTGATTGTGAGTTATCGCCCTTATATTAGACTCTCCAACTTTGTAACACGAGGTCGGTGTTTCCTCGGCTACCTGGAATTTGTTTCTGGAAAATGTCAGTGATGGATTTGGTTTCTCCAGTTTGCTACAGAAATGTAGGGAACGTCACGTTTAAGTTTTTCCAGTCCCACAGATTCGGACAATCTGGGTCACGAGGTCGCGCCGAACGTGGTGTCGTTGAACAGTCGAAATCTGGCCCCTGACTCATGACAACCACTGAGGACCTGTTGGCCTTTCGGATCCATACATCAAGGACCCGACTGGTGTTACGAATGTGTAATGACTACACTAGTAGACACTCTTTGCAAGATATGCTGGGATGCGTTGTTGGATGAAGCGTGGGATGTCCCCTGCATATCCGTAAACTGGGTGAGTTCGTCGGGTGGTTCAAAATCAAATGGGGTCCACATTTATCATGGTTTTGTGCGAATTCAACTCACTCGTTACTGTGTCGCAATTTATATTTAGCCTAAATTCCAGTCAATTTTATCAATGTTATTAGCTTGGATGCTAGCCCTTATACGGTTATCACTGATTATCAGCCTATACTTGTGAATCACAAGGTGATCACATTAGTCTGAAATTATTTCCATATTTTGGTTATGTATAATGAAATTCAGTAAATAAGAAATTAATTTGTAAACATTTGAATTTTCATAGTGTCCTATAATTGTACAATTCACCGTACTATCATTACTATTGATGCTGTTTTAGAATCAAACTGTTTGATAGAATTTATACACTCTTCAGACTTCTCCTTTTCATACTTTAAATCTCGTGTCAGAGTGTGTACTATTAATATGCTTATGGAGACTTTCATTAAAAGCTGCACCTTGATGGACCATCAATTGTTGACATAAATTCCAATGGTAAGCATGGAAAGTCATTGAACTATACTCACAGTGCTGGTGTGCACTATAAGCATGCATTATGCAACATTCCAATTCGAGCATGCACTTGAGTACATATCGGTCTATTTCTCACACTTAGTGGCCATGTTCATCATACTACTGCTTGTTAACATTGATTGATTGGGCTGATATATCAGTTGAGCGATTTCCCACAGACCCTAAGACATTTGTCATAATTTTGGGAATTGACTTTTCATGATTTTTTTATTTTAATAAAATTAATCACTGCAATGTTTTTGGAAGAGAAATGGTCTTCCAGTGGAAGCAGTTAATATCATAATATACATGGTTTCTAAACCTAGGGTAGGTTGCCCATTAGCCTTTGTTCACTATTTATAATTATGAATTGTCATGCACTTATACATGGCAAATTCGGTGCTTTGTGAGCTCAAAATCTCTATTCTTAAAATATCTAAGAGACTAATTTCAAAATCATGGCGAGTGGCTGTGAATTTGTTAAAAACTTAGCTAAATTCAACTTACATGAAGATATTTGTGAGAATTTGCACACTTTTAAACTGAAGCACCTAAAATTTCAGAGGCATTTCTGGCATGGCATATTTTAATTGATTGCGATTACAGGGGAGGTTGACCCCATTTGCTAATGTACATTGTACACAGCTAATTGTAATTGCTGGGGAGGTTGACCCCATTTGTCACTATTTGTTCAAGGGGAGGTTGACCCCTTGCAGGTATGGAAATAAGGGACAGTGATCAGCAATAACTAATCAAATTTGGACACTAACCAATCTAAATTCCATAGTGATAAAACATGGATAAATATTTTGCTGATCAAATTCAAAGCTTTTAATAATGATCTCTGATCAAATTATTTTCCCTTATCTCCAACCCTGCCTTGGCCACTGTACATTGTACAACATGGCTATTTTACAGGGGAGATTGGCCCCTTGTTACCATGGTACATAGTGACTGTACATGGTATGATTTAGTGACTGTGATTCCTGGGGAGGTTGACCCCAGTGTAATTGCAGGGGAGGTTGACCCCATTTGTCACTATTTATTACAGGGGAGGTTGACCCCTTTTGCCATTGCACTGTATGAATCAATAAGACACTTGGGCACGTTGACCCTATTGTTTGTGATTTCATGTTTTAACACAATTTTGTGAAATCCTATCCTATCCTATCAAATCTAAAACTTCCTTATGTAACCTTTTCACATATGTGAACAGGCAACCCTAGAAAATATTGTGGGTGGCCTTATATTATGATCTGATTTTTTCACAGTATATGACATTTATCCAGTTTATATGAGGAAGACCCAATTTGTCACAGTGTTGACACAATTTGCTGCTCTTAGGTTGACCCTTATTTGTCACACTCACAGTAGTGCCACTTGTGGTTGTAAATACGGGAGGTTGACCCACTTGCTACACTCAGAGTAGTGACTCATTCATAGCTGTTTTAAATACAGAAGGTCCAGGGCCTGAACATACAGATTGTTTCTCAAGTGCTCTGTATCTACATTGTCTAGTTACCATTTAGACATTACTGTTCAGTCCTGAATTCATGAATCCAGGACATCAGGAAATGAATCGCATGCCCAGAATGTGGATACTGCGTTATATCTCTATAATTACAGATCCTGTTGTGTCTGCGGACGATTTTGGATGTTGGGAAGCCCAGGTGATTTTTTATCCCATTCCGCTGTCCAGTCACTCCTATCCTGTTTTGGACCCTCTGCTCCATTGTATATTCATGAGATGGAGACCTATCATCGACTGGAATATCCATCATTCCTTCTTCATCAACTCCAGAATAGTCCATCAAGCTAGAGTCCTGCTGCTTTTGCTGACTTACCTGTTCTACCAAGTGGTATACATATTACCAACGTTAACATGGATTTTTACGAGCCAGAATTTACCAACGATTTTGTATGCTCTATCTATCATCACTCAGATACACTGTGCATCACCGCCTACGTGTATCTCTGAAATCCAGCTGTATCACAGTGACTCGAACTGAATTTACTTGGTGTATATATATTTAGTGTATGATCAGGGTCATAATACATTCTCATGAGGTCAGCATTGACTGCTCACATTTCAGTATACATGAACAAACTAAGCTTATCAGAAAGCCAGTTATATCATCGTTATAATACACTCTGCTGCTCAGGAGGTCAGCATTGACTGCTCACAATTCAGTAGACATGAACATACAACTTGTCAGAAATCCAGCTATAGCATACTGACTTGAACTGAATTTACTTGGTGACTGTTTATATTTAGTGTGCGATCATGGCCATAATACATTCTACTTCTCATGAGGTCAGCATTGACTGCTCATCAATTCAGTATACATGAACATACAAAGCTTGTCAAAAATCCAGTTATATCATAGTGACTTGAACTGAATTTACTTGGTGTATATATTTAGTGTGTGATTATGGTCATAATACATTCTATTTCTCATGAGGTCAGCATTGACTGCTCACATTTCAGTATAGATAAACATTAAGCTTGTCAGAAATCCAGCTATACCAGACATAGTGACTTGAACTGAATTTACTTTGTGTATATATTTAGTGTATGGTCGTAATACATTCTACTTTTCAGGAGGCCCGCATTGACTGCTCTAATTTCAGTACATATAATTGACTTGTTCCTTTCTATTCATATTGTAGGAGAAGTGTGAAACCATCACCTATGTTTTGTCTCAACATCATATTCAGATGGCCTCCATTATACTCGAGCAGGGTCTATAAATATTTAAGAAAATTTCAATTTTTTTTTTATATCTAACATATGAACTTGGACAGGATAGCAACTTTTGATCTGACAGAACCAGATTTTGATCAGATATATCTCATATCTGACCGCTACTTCAGACCCTGCTGGAGTGTGATTTACAGTGTAATCTCTCTATAACTCTTGTCATTGGGGACTGCACTGGCACTTTTATATTTTCAGACCAGACCTCTAGAAGGGTTGAAATGATATGTGCCTAGACTCTAGTTGTTTTGGTTGAGTCAGGTGCTCTTGTTCTTGCATTGATGAGACAGCTTTCCTTACAGGAGTAACTAGTACTTAACTTTTTATTTTTTTCTTCCAATTCTATACAGGTATGTCCATGACCAGGTTTGACAACACAACAGACAGCATTGTGCAGAACTTTCTTCAGCCTGAATTTCCTCTGAAGCTGCCAGCATGTTTGATATTGTCTATATTACCGTTCAGAGTCTTGAGATAAGCTAATTCAACATGTTCAAATTCTCAGTCAATTCCCAGAGTTTGGTCGAACTTTATTCTTTGAACATAGGCGAGATACGTTTTTTCATCAGACATATCTGATCATGCTGCTATTTCAGACCCTGATAGTTTCTTATTCCATTATGATTTCATACTCACAGACAGAAATGGTTGCCTGCTCTCAGCATCTCTATGCTTGCTGATCCTGTGTTAACTCCTTTCCTTTAATTATTACTTCCAGGTTTTTCTCAGTGAGCTTTCTATTATTAATGTAGATGATCCCAAAGATTGTTCTCTCTGTAGTGCAGTGTGACAGAGGGTTGAGGGGCGCCTGTGACATGTCTGTACATATCATCTGCAGCTTAATTTGGTGGAATCACTGGTCCTTCTGATATACTGTATCCCAGGTTATTATATTGTATTAGTTTGTTTCTAAGTTTTTTTTGTGTGTTACTTTATAGACCACCAGTCTGTTTGCAGTAGCAGTGCTTTCCATGGGGAAGCGTAAATATGGACGTTGTAAAACACTTTTATCTTTAAGAATTCCTCATGCATTGTCTATTTCAGAGAGGAAATCCTACCTCATCCTATCATCCCCAGGCTTGTGAATCCAGTACTAACTATCATTACTATCACTTTCAGGTCTTTTACCAGTGAGCTCCATCACACACAGATACTGGTATATGTGAATTCCTGTATTATGTATTATACAACAATCATATTGACTTCCTTTTGTCAACTTTATTTCAAAGATTATTCTTGAGAAAGTGAGGCTTAATCCTAACCTTCCCTTGGACAATTGACAACCTTGAGGATCTTCATTGTTTTTATCCGCCATACAATTTAACTGGCTGGCAGTTCAATGTTTTGTGGGGGAATGTCTGAGAAGTGAAGGATATTACTCATTTTTAGGAGGGTAACCGGGACTCTTCCAGTGCCAGTTGTTTTCTTTAATTGAAATAAATAAAGAAAAGAAATGAAATAAAAAATTTCCTGACAGGCCCATGAACCTTTCTCGTGCTATATATTTATTGTATTAATATGGTTCTTCACTATATGACAGGTATTTTATGCTGCCCTGAATGGTATTTGTTCTTCCAGTATCGTACTTGGCTGATGTGGATTTCTGTGCCCCTACCTTCAGGCACACTTATGCATATTTCTTTCATTTTCAGTCTAAAGATTGGTAAGGTAATATTCCACCATCCATGGACGCATAGTAATAGATTGCCCATGTTTTTTCATGCTATCTTTTATTGATTTACATGCTAATTTGGGAAATAAGTTCCCTTTATATTTGTTTGAGTCAATCTGTCTTGCTATACACCCTGTGCAAAATAAACTACATGTACCTGATTGTATTATTTCATGCAATTGCAGTCTTGATATAGTTGGCTGCTATATTACCATTGATCTGCTCATGAAGATGTAAACATTTGTAGTCAAAGTCATTACTTCAGTTAGCGCTAGCCAGTTGCTGCCATTCTCAGGTTATCAAACCAACTATTAAGAGGCCAGTGATATCTACTCATCCTACTTTTTTGTGTTAAATACTGTAAGGGCTAGGTCAGAGACTTCGGTTGGGTGATAACAGTTCCATCTTTTACTCCACTGTTATCTGTGGCCCTTTATGCTCCCCACCTTTGCTGGTATAACAACATTTACATTATTTGCTAATTGGGGGCATGTTCTATCACTGCATTTGGTAACACATAATTCACATAATTCATATGTGTTCTCCATGCCCCTGCTATTTTATCATTTGTCATTTGAATTAATGATTTGTCATTTGAATTAATGATTATAACCATTGTCATTTGAATAAATGACCTAACCTGATTTCTGGGTATTGTGTTTGTCTTTCCCAGCAAACTGAGCTCATTCTCTGACCTAGTCTATCTCGAGCATAAAAGGAAATTAGGGTTACCATAATTAAGTTGATGTGAGGATCAACAAGGTCGCTTTCTTATGTTGACATGATTATAGTTTTATTGTAACTGTTGATTGTGAGTTATCGCCCTTATATTAGACTCTCCAACTTTGTAACACGAGGTCGGTGTTTCCTCGGCTACCTGGAATTTGTTTCTGGAAAATGTCAGTGATGGATTTGGTTTCTCCAGTTTGCTACAGAAAACCCCTCCCTACCCTCCCTCAATTCTCTGTCTTGTGACATTTTGTAACAGGAAGCCCTTTATGCTCCCCACCTTTGCTGGTATAACAACATTTACATTATTTGCTAATTGGGGGCATGTTCTATCACTGCATTTGGTAACACATAATTCACATAATTATGTCTCCCCCAACTATGTTGGGGGGAGACATCTAGTGTTTGTGCTGTCTGTCTGTCTGTCTGTCTGGATGGATGGATGTCTGTCTGTCTGGATGGATGTCTGTCCGTCCCCTTGCCTTGTCTGCAAGATATCTTGAGAACTACTGGATGGAATTTCACCAAACTTGGATGGAAGCTTCATTGGGATAGCCCCCTCATTTGATTAGGTTTTGGTGTATGTGCGTGCATTCATCCGTGTCCGGTGTCCGTCCGTCCGTCCATCTACTTGTACATGTATATACAGGGCTTGTCTGCAAGATATCTGGAGAACTACTGGATGGAATTTCACCAAACTTGTATGGAAGCTTCATTGGGATAGCCCCCTCATTTGATTAGGTTTTGGTGTATGTGCGTGCATTCATCCGTGTCCGGTGTCCGTCCGTCCGTCCATCTACTTGCACATGTATATACAGGGCTTGTCTGCAAGATATCTGGAGAACTACTGGATGGAATTTCACCAAACTTGGATGGAAGCTTCATTGGGATAGCCCCCTCATTTGATTAGGTTTTGGTGTATGTGCGTGCATTCATCCGTGTCCGGTGTCTGTCCGTCCGTCCATCTACTTGTACATGTATATACAGGCCTTGTCTGCAAGATATCTTGAGAACTACTGGACAGAATTTCACCCCACTTGGATGGAAGCTTCAGTGGGATAGCCCCCTCATTTGATTAGGTTTTGGTTTGTGTGTCTGCATTCATCCATGTCCGGTGTCCGTCCGTCCGTCCATCTACTTGTACATGTATATACAGGGCTTGTCTGCAAGATATCTGGAGAACTACTGGACAGAATTTCACCAAACTTGGATGAAAGCTTCATTGGGATAGCCCCCTCATTTGATTAGGTTTTGGTGTGTGTGCATGCGTTCATCCGTGTTCGGTGTCCGTCCGTCCGTCCGTCCGTCCGTCCGTCCATCTACTTGTACATGTATATACAGGGCTTGTCTGCAAGATATCTGGAGAACTACTGGATGGAATTTCACCAAACTTGGATAGAAGCTTCACTGGGATAGCCTCCTCATTTGATTAGATTTTGGTGTATGTGCGTGCATTCATTCATGTCCGGTGTCCGTCCGTCCGTCCATCTACTTGTACATGTATATACAGGCCTTGTCTGCAAGATATCTTGAGAACTACTGGACGGAATTTCACCCCACTTGGATGGAAGCTTCAGTGGGATAGCCCCCTCACTTGATTAGGTTTTGGTGTATGTGCGTGCATTCATTCATGTCCGGTGTCCGTCCGTCCGTCCATCTACTTGTACATGTATATACAGGGCTTGTCTGCAAGATATCTGGAGAACTACTGGACGGAATTTCACCAAACTTGGATGGAAGCTTCAATGGCATAGCCCCCGCATTTGATCAGGTTTTGGTGTATGTGTGCATGCATGCATCCGTGTCCGGTGTCTGTCCATCCGTTCATCTACTTGTATCGCTTCTTTGTAATTAATATTTTTAGATACGCAGCTTTGTTTAAGATACTTATTGCATTCATTTTATAGCACTTTCCCTTAAATAATGTGCCCATTCAAGGCAGGGTGGGAGGATGGGGGAGACGTATGTTTTTGTTAAAAAAACAACCAGCATAGGCTTCATGCCGGAGCGGCAACTCAAGGGTCAAAGCGGAACCTCTAGTTCATATGTGTTCTCCATGCCCCTGCTATTTTATCATTTGTCATTTGAATTAATGATTTGTCATTTGAATTAATGATTATAACCATTGTCATTTGAATAAATGACCTAACCTGATTTCTGGGTATTGTGTTTGTCTTTCCCAGCAAACTGAGCTCAGTCTCTGACCTAGTCTATCTCGAGCATAAATTTTATTGTTGTCAAAAACATCTTTCATTCTAGTTGTATATCTTGTTTAACCCAGTCCTTGAAGTATAACGGTTTGTTATCATATAATACAAATTTATTATTAAAAAGTAACAGATTGGATGGTTTCCCAGTGGAATTTTTCAAATTATTTTGGAGACATGTAGGGCAATTCGTACTCAGATCGGTAAACGCTAGCTTTCGAAAAGGCGAATTTTCATTTATTTAACGACAAGGATTCATCACTTCCCTAGAAAAAATAATTCAGAAAGATCAAAAGGGGGTTATCCCAGGACGATATATAGGGGAAAATATTAGACTGATATATGACGTGATGTTTGAGACCATGGAACGGGAAATTCCAGGACTTCTGCTCCTAATAGACTTTGAGAAGGCATTCGATTCGATATCATGGAATTTTATGAATAATGTAATCAAAACCCTGAATTTTGGAGAAAACATTCAAAAATGGATCAACACATTTTATAGTAACATTCAAACCTGTATAATACAAAACGGTCACCTGTCGAGTGCTTTCAAAGTTGAGCGGGGTTGCAGACAAGGAGATCCCATATCTTCTGCTGTGCGCTGAAGTGTTGGGTCTGTAGACACTGTTAATGTCCAAACGCCCGTTAATGTCCAAATTGGACATTAACACGCAACGAGTGCGTGTTAATGTCCCGCGTAGGACAATAAGACGCCAGCATGAATGTTATCGTCCAAACTTTGGACATTAGCGGTCGATATGTATCACTTCGACTGTTATTGTCCTAAAACAGTCCCGCCTCTGTTCCAAAATTTCATTGAGACCATTTATTGAATTAGTGAAAAAACGAACTACAGACTATGAACTTTTAATGAGCACAAGAAAGCATTGAAAAAACACCAAGACACAGCGAAATCGCTTTGCGAGACTACAACCTGTGTTAATACATCCATATTGCACTACGAGGAATCGATATGACCACAGATATTGAATTAGTGAAAAAACGAACTACGGACTACGGAGTATGGACTGTTAATGAACACAAGAACACATTTTAAAAACACCAAGACAGGGCGAAATCGCTTTGTGAGACTACAGCCCATGTTCATATATCCATCTTACACTGCGAGGAATCGATATGACCACAATATATTGAATTAGTAAAAAAACGAACTACGGACTATGGACTGTTAGGACATTAAGACGCAACTTGTACATATTGGAAAAAAATCAGTTGCAGGTCGACCGCTAATGTCCAAATTTGCCCTAGGACAATAAGAGGCGGTTAATGTCCAAACTTAGGACATTAACACGCACTCGCTGCGTTGGACATTAACGGGCGTTTGGACATTAACAGTGTCTACATGGGTCACATGATAAGAGAAAACCAGAATATTCGGGGCCTAGAAATTGGGCAAATGGAATATAAAATAAGCCAATACGCAGATGATATTCAGCTAATCCTTGACGGATCAGAGGCGTCCTTGACTGAAACGCTAAATTGTATATCAAGAATTTTTATTAACTCTCGGGGCTGAAAACAAATGTAGAGAAAACTAAGGCAGTTTGGATAGGTTCGCTCACTGGATCAGAAATAAAGCTGTGCCAAGACATGAGTCTGGACTGGGTGAATGACTTCACTGCATTGGGTATGAAATTCTCGACTACACAATTCTACGACATCTGGAAAATTAATTATCTAAGCAAACTTGACGATTTGAAAAAAGAACTCAACAAATGGAAACTGCGCAATTTAAGTCTTTTGGGAAAAATAACGGTTATTAAATCTTTAGCTTTGTCGATACTGATACATCTCTTCCTTTTCTTGTCGAACCCAAACGATGAGTACATGAAGGAAACTTTTGTATAAGTTTCTCTGGAATGATGGTCCGGACAGAAGCGACAAATTTTAACAAAAGACTATGCTAGCGGAGGATTGAGGATGATAAATTTAACCAATGTTGTCCAGTCACTAAAGAGATCTTGGGTGCGCCGTATAGCATTTCAGACCCGAAAGTGGCAACATATAAATTCCGATATAGTAGTAACCAAAGATCATTTCGAGCCACTGGCGCCTCACTGCGCATGCGCGAGAAAGTGGTGTGCGCAGGAGTGTTGTGCGCAGGTATGAGATTTTGTGGCGGTGTTCTGCGCAAGTGTGACGTCATGTATGACGTCACTTCCGGTCTGCGTGAATCGGGCGTGTATATTCCTCCGCGGTGATGCGGTCTGGTGGTGATGCGGTCTGCCTCCGCGGACAGAAAGTAGTCCCAAATTCTCCGGCATTCTCCGGCAATCTTCAGGGGCGAGAGGGGTCCCTAGTGTACCGATTGGGTCGTACGAGGTATCAATGTGAAGCATTCGTGAAGGGGCATCTGATGGGGTGGGTGTGGGGTTGAAATATCGTCATTCTGCGCATGAGCGGTAGACCAAGGGTATGGAAATAGACGTTTTGGGGTCTAGGTGGGTGACTAGTGGTCCGATGGGGTCGAGTGAGGTATCAATGTGAAGCATATGTGAGGGGGCATCCGATGGGCTGGGTGTGGGGTTGGAATATGGTCATTCTGCGCATGCGCGGTACACCAAGGGTATGAAATAGACGTTTTGGGATCTAGGGGAGCCCCTAATGGTCCGATGGAGTCGTATGAGGTATCAATGTGAAGCATTCGTGAAGGAGCATCCGATGGGGTGCGTGTGGGTTGGAATATCGTCATTCTGCGCATGCGCAGTAGACAAAGTGTATGGAAATAGACGTTTTGGGATCGAGGGGGTCCCTAATGGGCCGATGGAGTTGTATGAGGTATCAATGTGAAGTCTATGTGAGGGGGCATCCGCCTGGACTAGTGTCTCGGTCGTTGTCCACATTCTGCGCATGCGCAGACAGGGAATTGTGGGAAAAGGGTATGGAAATAGACGTTTTGGGGTCTGGGTGGGCCACGAGTTGGCCGATTGGATCGAGTGAGGTATCAATGTGAAGCATTCGTGAGGGGGCATCCACCTGGACTAGTGCGTCGTTCGTGTTCAACATTCTGCGCATGCGCAGACAGGGAATTGTGGGAAAAGGGTATGGAAATAGACATTTTGAGGTCTAGGTGAGCCCCTAATGATCCTATGGTGTCGTATGAGGTCTTCTGTTGAAGCTCTCGTGAGGGAGCATCCGCCTGGGCTAGTGTGTTGTTCGTGTTCAACATTCTGCGCATGCGCAGACAGGGAATTGTGGGAAAAGGGTATGGAAGTAGACGTTTTGGGGTCTAGGTAGGCCCCTAATGGTCTGATGTGGTCGAGGGAGGTATCAATGTAAAGCATTCGTGAAGCAGCATCCGACTGGGTGGATGTGACGTAACACTGACGTCATTCTGCGCATGCGCAGTAGACCAAGTATATGGAAATAGACATTTTGGCGCCGACATGGGTCACTATTGGTCCGATGGAGTCGTATGAGGTCTTATTTTGAAGCTCTCGTGAAGCAGCATCCGACTGTACTCATGGTTCGTCCGTGTTCAAGAGTCTGCGCATGCGCAGTCTGGCCGTAGTATAGAAAGCAGGCATTTTGGGGGTGCGCGGCAGTGTGTTTGACTAACCACTATGGGTCCGTGGTTGTGGTTTGGTGGTGTGGGTTGTTCGCACAGACGTCACTTCCGGTTTCACAAAACTACCTCCGAACCCAGAAGAGTTCCAATGTTTCCTCACACGTAGGGTCCGGATTTTCAACATCCGGGTTTTCCCCGGCCCGGCCCGGCCCGGCCCGCCCCGCCCCGCCCCGGCCGCAGCGCGCGCGCGGGTTATCCGGCCGCACGCGGGCGCGGCATCACCGGAAGTATGCGGGTGAATTTCGGATTATCCTAGGCCACTGATTGGCTACTTTCTCCACGGTGTTCAAAGCCAGTTTCACCGAATCCCCACATGTCTGTTATAGCCTTCATGCATTATGCTCATATAGAAAACACACAAGACAGGGGTTTTTTGGTGAGATCTCATTTTGTGTTTTATCAATAATAACTAACAACAACAATGTGAGAACAACCACGTGAAAACTGAAGCCCAGAACAGGGGACTTGTACATTGAAATCGATAGAACTTAAGCCCAGAACAGGGGGCTTGAACACCGAAAGAACTTAAGCCCAGAACAGGGGGGCTTGTATATTGAAAGAACTTAAGCCCAGAACGGGGCTTGTACATTGAAATGATGGGCGGCCCAGTCATATACGAGTACATCGCGGTCCTCGGCCTTGGGGTACTCGTCAAACATCTGTACGATGGTAGATGAGGTTCCTCCCCGGCATCGATGGTACAGGTAAAACAAGCAATATTGTCCGCACACGCTACTGGTCAGGCTTTGCAACGTTTGACTGTTCCAGCACCACTTCTCTGTGCCTTGATCCATGAAGTCTGTTAAATCGGGATGGAGGGGTGGCAGGCCGTACGGCTCAAAGTATTCGCCCCGCTGTTCTGTCAAGTACACGCCCACCCAATGTTCACCAGGCCGATCCATCGGGTGCGTGTTGAGAACGTAAGTAGCAGGATACATACGGTCTAATGGGAACACATCTCGGGCGAACACCCCTTGAAAAATCACACGTGTCTCTGGGTCATTCTCCAGCACGGTGGTTATCTGGTCTGTATCCATGTTAGGTGGAGAAGTCACACAGGACGTTGCGCGCCTTGCCCACTTGAATGATGTTGTCAAACTCGGCGTAGCAGATCACATTGACGGTGCTCCGGAGGGCTCGTGCAACAGGGGGGGATTAGACGTGGTGGAGTTTTTGTATATTATTTTCCCACACCGATCATTCCGTAGGACTGAAAAAAAGGGGCAATTCACGGGTCCCAGGGCCAGAACAGCAGGGGGGAGGGCTAGCAGACCGGGGGGAGAGCCTCGGGACGGCCCACCACCCTTGCCGGCCCAGGCTCTACGCCGCAACCACCTATTAAACATACAGAATCGATGGAGATACCAGAGATACGATGAAGGGTAAACACACATGTCAGTGGCTTACATTGAGCTCCACGGAGCTCTGTGGTCGGAGTTGCCTGGGGGATCACTGTAAGGTCCACCTTGCTCGGCTCCGAAGGGGCGGTGGCACAAAGCCCTGCCTCAGGTGCGGGGTAGGTGTTTATAACCGCCTCTCACTGTGCCGAGGCTGCGGATATGTTAAAGAAACGGTTAAGGCCTGGCGGCTGAAGCAAAGGGTCTTTCAGGACGAGTTTCGACGCCTGGCTAAGATAGACCCCTGGCGGCAGAAGGAAAGTGTCTTTCAGGCCGAGTTTCGACGCCTGGTTAAGATAGACCCCATGTAAATTCCATTTAGAGATTTGTTATCACATAGTATACCCGAGTCGACGCCTGGCTTTTTTAGATATGTTATCACCTAGTATACCCTAGTATACCCTACAGATGAAGACAGTCAAAGAGCTCCGCGCATTAGCAAAGCAATATGGTCTGCCTTCCAAGGGTAACAAACCCGACCTCATTTGGGCCAGTCCTCGACCTGGACACTCAGGTTCCTCCCCCGGTGCAGCTCCAGGCCGACGAGCGGTGGGTTGACATAATTATTGACGCCAAAGACGAATTCGAAGTCGACGGCGCCACCGCGGTCTTCTCTGCATGGTGCGTTATGGAGCCGCCGGGCATCGACGACGTTTTCGAAGACAGGGCCCGTATGTTCGTGGACGCCATTATGACAGACGAGAGAGCAGCAAGGCTCCTCAGGGCCCTACCTGGGGATGAATATATCATGAGGATAAAGTTCCTGCGTCGTCGAGATGAGGTGCGGTGGGTCGTGGAAGACAAGTTCGACCCAGTGAGGACTGAGAGAAAGAAGGGACAGGATGTGGTCGTGCTCACCCGAGTCACTGCGCCCGGTGTTCTGACCGGCATCGACAAGGTCTACTACAATAATGCCTACCCTGTCACTGCAGTCGTTTACGGCCTCTATCCGCTCAGAGAGCCAGACCCTGCTAATTTGGCCCCGATGAGAGATGGCGACCTCAACTGCGTTGCACAAAGAGTGGTGGAGCATTTCGAAGGTGCCCTCAGGGGTCAGGGCCTTACCCCCACGAGAAGGCAGAAAATACAGGAGTGGGAGGAGAGGGTCCATGACAGAGGCGCCACGGTCGAGGACGTTGCAGGGCTTGAGAAGGTCCTCAAACGTGCAATTATACTGCGGGCGAGGACGTCTACAACAGCGGCAAATATGGTGGAAGTGAAAAATTTCACTATCGGCCCATAGAACTTATCTGCCACAACGGCCACGCCTGGTCCAAAGACCTACACTTTCCCGCTACCAGGCAGGTCTACATCTACGAGGGCGACGTCTGGGAAGCAATCAGAGAGGCCACTCAGGATGAGCCACTAGCTGTCTGGCTTCTCGGCGGTGGAGATAAACAGCTCAACGTCGACCAGTTTGTGCTCCAAGACGGTCGACGTTGAGCTGTTTATCTCCACCGCCGAGAAGCCAGAC